>PITA01008812.1:0-81896 GCA_004023965.1 Spilogale gracilis
CCTGGGAGACGGACAGACATTCGCGTGGGAGGGGAGGGGACCCGGAGCTGAAACCCTGTCCCTGCATCCCTCTGACAGCCTGGAAAGGAAGGGGGCAGGGAGGGGGGAAAGGAAGGGGGCAGGGAAAGAGGGAAGGAGGGAAAGCCACAGGCGCCCATTGGCAAAGCCCCATCAGCCGACAGCAGGGCCCACTCGGGACCGGGGTGGCTGCGTCTGAGCCGTGGCCCGTGTTCCCAGGGGCTGTGTGCTCGACAGATGCCCCCCTCGGCAGGTGACCGGGGTCAGCAGACCGGGCCAACTGAGTCCTCAACGAGAAAATGTGCCAGTGGCCACGGCCTGGGGCCGGTTGCTCCCGGTGGGCTTGGACCGGGGCTTCTGGGTCCTCTGGAGACCACAGCCCCCGGGGACACTCTGCAGACAGCCCTGGCCAAGGACACGGGGACGCCGGGCGCGCCCTGACGCGCCTGTCACCTTGGCCTCAGCCCCTGCTCCCTGGGGGCCTGGTCTCCCCGCCTGTCCCGCAGCGTGGGCCGGACACTTGGCTGTCCCTCCCACAGGCTCTCGGGGTCCGGCCGGCTCCAGGCTCTGGGCTCCGGGTCTGTCGGGGCCCCCTGAGCCACGCTGGGTCAGCTCTGGCCGCCTGATTGATGCCCGGGGGTGGGAGACCATGCCAGCCTTGGTCCCTTGGTCCCCACCCCTCCGGTCCTGTCACCTCTCCAGGGCCAGGGTGCTCCCTGCCACTGTGCGGCGGATAAAGGGTACCATCCTCCCCCAGGCAGGACAGTGCCGGTCCAAGGCCCCTCTCGTCTACCCAGTGTGGGCTCCTGGGGCTCGGGCTTGGTCCCTGGGCAGTGTCCTTTGCATGTTTGCTGCTTCTTACTCATTTTATTTTTAGCCCACTCCCCCAGGCTCTCTCTGGCCTTGGCAAAATGGGAGCATGCCCAGAGAAAGTGGTGAGCACTTTAACAAGGCAGCAGGCAGAGGGTCCACTGAGGGGCTGGGAGTCCAGCTGAGAAACTGTTTGCTTAGCTTCATCTATTTAATAGTACGGTTGGAAACTGCTATTTATATTTTAACTCTCCAGGGACAGCCATGAGTCTGTGGATAAAAGGAGTTGGTGTATTTCCAGCCTTGAAAGTAAGACACAATCAGTAGACTGCCTGGGCGAGTCAGGTGGCTAAACTGGGCCAGAGCCAGGGCCAGGGTTCCTCCGCTCCATGCGAGGAGGTGGCGTTCACAGGCCTAGAAGCCCCCTCTCCCCTTGCGCCCCCCCCTGTGGTGCTGGTGTGGAAAGCTGGGCTGGATGAGCCTCTCTGCAGGGGAGGGCAGGCCCAGCTGGTTCCACCCTCATCCCGCCACTGCCTCCCCAGAGGGGCCGACAGGGGGCCGGGGCTGGGCAGTGGGGCTTGGCCCCTGGCTACTGGAATCCAGCCTCCAGCTCAGCCTGGGCTTAGGGCCCTTGTCATGTGTCCGACCCCAGCTTTCTGAAGCCAACTGAGAAAACTCCCAGTATTAAGACTTTTCCACTAAGAACTGTTTGGGTCTCAGATGCCCGGTGTTTGGTCTGCTATGATGACGATGTTTGGGGACGCTTATCCGTAAGCATTTTAATAATCTGCCAAGTGGCCTGCTTGTTGTTTTGGGGAGCACTGGCTGCCGTCTGTGCAGCTTACTAATGGGAGACAGTTTAAGGACGTGCGTAGACACAACTGAGTTCTTCCTCGGGCAAGACTAGCTTGCAGGCTTCTCAGAACTCAACAGGAGGAAAGCCACTGAAATCCGCCCCCCCCCCACGAGGTCTCTTTGTCTAGTAGGGTGCATTTCAATTCCTGGCGGGGAGGGAACGTTTTCTGTGGGGTCCCACAGCTCTAAGGGTCCTCTCTGCCTCTCATTGCGCATTCCGCATTCTGGGCGCCAGGGTCTGCTGGCTGGCCCTGGGCCTCCTCCAATGGCACTACGGGGGGCAGGGGGAGGAAGCCCCCATCACCACCACACACACCACCACCTTCACCATGGCAGCCCTTGCCTGGGCTGCCCCCCTCCATCCCTCCACCCCGACACCCTGGTGCCTGTGGAGAGCTCAGATTTAGCTCAGTTCCCCTGTGGAGCCCATAGTCTATGGCTGAATCTACATACATCTCAATCTAAAAGCAAACCCCGGCCTTGATAGCTCTAATTTATGCATAGAGTCAGTTTACTGTTTGCGTCTTAATTATTATTTTTTTTAATAGCTTGGTGGCAGAAAATCCAAGCCTGCTGCGTCTTATATTATAGTCTGCAACTTACTTCCCTGTGTGTTTTTTCAATGTAAAACATCTCATTAAAGCAGGTAATCTGGATACTTTATGCATGAAAATGTAGCTAATCTGTAGAGAAGCTTTTTCTCCTTTGGGGGGGGTCTCATCAGCTACATCAGCAAATCCGTGGTGAGAGCGTTCCACTGAAACAAGAAAATGAAGGAAATTCCAGAGGTATGTTCAGGGAGTTTTGCTGTCCCCAGACATGTGAGGTTCCACCAAAGTTCCCTTAACACAGCGCCCAGAAGGGGCACCTTTCCTTTTTCGGCCTTCATTTCCCCCAAGTGTTTGTCAGAGAGCGGCCATGGACCCCCTGCCTGCCCTCTCCCCGGGCAGGGCCTCCTGCCAACAGCCCCGCTGAGAAGCCAAGAGGTGATCTGAGAGCTACTGGACTCCATAGCCTTGGCTTTTGGCCTCAGTGGCGGGAGAAAACTCCCCTGGGACCTCAGCCTGGAGCTCGAGGCTCTTAGAGGCGCCTTGGAGGCCGAGGAAGGCTCGTCCCGGCGCATCTCTAGGCTCTGCAGGAGCGTCTCCCCTCCCTCCCGAGCCCGGGCCTGGCGGTCCGTGCGCCCGCCCGCTCTGGCTGGGGACCCAAATCACAGCAAACAAAGAGGCTATTTAGGTGCAAATATCCCTAATGAATAAAGAAAGGAGATTCATTTGCCAGATTATTTAAAACCAGTTGTCTAAACCGTTTCTCTTCAGTCTCTTCAGCCAGCCCTAGGGCACCCAGCAGCCCTCCAAAGCCTGTACCTTCGAGGAGCCCTGGGCCAGTGCAAAGGTGCCCCCCGGCCCCCGCCGCGGGGGGAGCTCCCCGGAGCAGCTCTGTGTGACTAGGCTCTTTGCAGCCAGCGGGTTCTAAACCGGCCTCGTCCCGGCAGACTGAGGAGGGGAAGTGGCCAGATGGGACTGGAGACTCCTTCGCCCTTTCCTAGCTGGCTGCGCTCCTCTCCGGCTCGCGGGGCTGCCAGGGGCTCCGCCGCCCGCCCGGTGCTCTGCGTCTGGCCGAGGGTGGCTGGCCCCGAGCCAGGCTGCTGAGACGCTGGGCTGGACCCGGAGGCCGCGGCCTGGGACTCCTCCAGTTTGGCTTAGGCAAAGGCCGCCGTGGAAAAGAAGGACTGCAGAGCGGTCGCGTTGCCTTGTCGCCATTCCTCTCTCGACTCCAATGTCAAAATGCTCTGCAGACTCCACGGAAGAGCCGGCGATACTTGTATTATCTGTGGATCAAGAACACAAAAGGGCGAACAGCCAGGTAAATACGGCAGGCCGCGCTTGGCGCACCCAGGGCTCGTGCACTCCGGCGGTGGTGGCCCCAGTTCCTTCATCTGGCCCACGTTCACTGAGTGCCCAGTGCGATCCAGGCCTGTGTTCCACGCTGGAGGAGATGACAAGAAAGACATGGCCCCACCTTCTGTGAGTGCAGGGTCTCCCAGGGGAGGCAGAGCGGAACCGGGCGTGGTCTTTGAGAAAGTACCACAGGGCTGAAACCCAGGTGTCAGCCGGTTCGTGCTCTCTCCGAGGACGCTGCGAGAGGATACTTCCGCACGTCCTCCAGCCTCTGGTGGTGTCTTGGCTCATGGCCCCATCCCTCTGGTCTCTGCCCCCATCTTCTCATGGCCTCCTCATTCTCCTCTGCCTCACTCCTCTTCTTAGGACACTTGTCATTGGATTTAGCCCACCCCCACCCCCACCCCGAGCTCATCTTGAAATCCTTAACTTGATTTCATCTGCAAAGACCCCTTTCCCAAATCGGGTCACAACCACAAAGGTTCCCTGGCCAAGTAAGCAAATAAATAAAAGCAAGAGAAGAGGAGAGAAGAGGAGAAGAGAAAAGAGGAAAGAAGAGGAGAGAAGAGGAGGGGAGAGGAGGGGAGGAGAGGAGAAGAGAAGAGAAGACAAGAGAAGAGAAAGAAGAGAGGAGAGGAGAATAGAAGAGAGGAGAGGAGAAGAGAAGGGAGGAGAGGAGAGGAGGGGAGGGGAGGAGAGGGGAGAGGAGAAGAGAGGAGAGGAGAAGGGAAGAGAAGGAGGAGAGGAGAATAGAGAGAAGAGAGGAGAAGAGAAGGGAGGAGAAGGGAAGAGAGGAGGCCCTGTGAGGGATGTATATATTCTTCCATTCAGCCCCCAGAGGCGTTCTGTCCTTACTCACAAGGCTTTGATAGCTCCATAGCTCCTGTGAGATGCTGCCTGAGCCACTCAGTCTGACTCTCAGAATCAGGTAGCCCAGCCTACCTTTCCAGCCACGCAGTCACCACTCCCCCAGCCATCCTCACCCCATATCCGTCCCCTTTCTCCCCAGCACACCCTGGTCTTTGTCCCTGGGCCTCTGCTCACTTCTTCCATAGGATATTTTCTACACCTGCTCACCTTCTTTCCACCTTTCCAGGCTCAACTCACAACTCCCTAGAAGCCTTTCTAGCCCTGCAGAGCTGAGAATGACTCTCTGCCTTAGTCCCTTCTCGAAGGTCCATGGCGCCATATCAGGATGGCCAGTTCTCCTAACTAGGAGTCTCTCCTCCTGGAGGATGGAGTTGAACTTGCCTTCCAGTCCCCGACACCTTGCACATGATAGATACGCAATGGGTTTCTGCAGAAAGGAATTGAAGGGGATGTGTGCTACCCCCAACCCCCCAAGGCCATGGCTAGACGCCATACCCAAACTCAACCCAACAGCGCCCCTGGAGTCTGTGCCCAGAACCTCCCTGATAGGCCCTCCTCAGGATGCACAGCCACCCTCTGGTGTCCCACCCACTCAGGGACTGGCTGCTTTTGTCCCCACTTTTGGCCCCCAGCTTCTGCCCACCTGCTCCCACGGGAGCATCAGCCCAAGGACTCCATCCTGCCGTCACTACAGTGTGGAGAGGGGACAAAGCGTGAAGTCTGACATCAGCCCTGGGTCACATCCTGGCTCTGCCTTCTACTTTCTTGTGACCTGCTCTGAGCCTCGGTTCCCAATGAAATCATTCATTCCCTCACTTACTAAAAAAATCTTGCGGGGCGCCAGGCATATACTATGTGCTAGGGATCCAGGGTACAGTGGACAGAAACTCTGCCCTCCTCGGAGCTCACAACTTGGTCTTGTGAAGTGCAAGACATGCAAATAATCGGGACAGAAGGCCACCAGGGCTATAATGTTGGGGCCCTGTGCTGGGCTCCGATGTGACTGCAGACAGAACTCGCTACCAATTCCCCACTCTCGAGCATGATATTATACAAATACAGCGAAGAGCTGGGGGCTAGAGAATTCCACAGTTGCAATAAAAAGTCATTTCTCCTGCAAGGATTTCAATAAGAAAGTTTTTTTTTTTTTTTTTTTGAAGAATAGCTGTGGGTATATTTGGCTATTGCAAGCTTAGATAATCAGCTGCTCCTAATGGGCAGAACAGACATGAGCCGCACAGAGCCCATCCGGAACAGCATAGAAAGCCAAAGTCAAGTTTCCGCATCACTGAAATACTGTATGTCTTCCATTTTCAGACGGTGTGACAGCTAATAATTTGATAATTGTTTTTCAGGAAGAAATAACGAAGCGGCAGAACTGCATTGAATATGTCCCTGGAGGGTGGCAAACATGGCAGCATTAAGGAGGAGGAGGGCACGGGCTCTGAAAATTCTCAGCCCTAGCTGGTAGCTACTACTCATGCATCCTTGCCGGGTTTCTGTCCCATGGGAGTCATAACAGGAGGAACGCTTCTGTGCGGGTGACAAGGGAAAGGATCCACCAGTGCCCCTGAGCATGTCCCCAGGCTCCTGCTTTCCTGGGGGGCCAACTCCGCTGTGTTTGGGGAGGATCCGGGGAGGCTGGTCACGTGGGATCTCCTCCAGGTCAGAAATTTGTCTTCTCTTGCCTGAACCCATCAGCATCCCAGCAAGTGACCCCCAACCTGTGCTGGTCCACCCAGGCTAAGGCAGGTGTGTGGTCCCTGCACCCTAGGGCCGAGGGTCCAGGCAGGCATATCTTCTGGGGGCCACGGTTCAATGGTTCAACACGCGATGATGTGAACGTTAGGGGCCCCGTCCACCCCAAGGTCACAGGCCATGGTGCCCACAGGATGCTCAGAGCCGAGTGCCCGCAGCTACTACAGGAGACAAGACCATGGCCTGTACTGACTCATGGGGAACACCTGGAGGTCGGGTGACCCAGCCCCAGGCTCTGGCCTGGCAGGGGAAAGGGTGACTCTTCCCTGGGGCCTCCCTCCTCCTTGTTTTCAGCAGGTGTCCAGGGGCAGTTAAGTAAAGGCCTCTCCTGGCAGCCACTGGCGTCTTGGGCTCCCGCTCCTGCCTTTGGGGGCTGCCCAGACTCCTCTTGAGGACTCTCCCATTGTCCGAAGGGGCCCAAGAGACACACCAGCAGGAGGCAGCAGGCCCTGGAGCACAGAGGGTCTCCATACTGGCCCTGGAAGGAAAGCCGCTGACAGCCACGCCTGTCACTGCGGACCCCTTCGCTGAGGGAGAGCCCCCCCCCCCAGCGCATGATGGGGTGTGAAGGGCCCTGCAGGAGGCATTCACTGCCATCCCTCCTACCTGTGTGGCCTTGGGGCGGGGCTGAGCTGTCCCCCGCGGGGTGGACAGGGCCCCTCCTGCTGGGAGAAGCAGGGACTGCGGAGGAACGGAGGGCTGGGGCTGGAAGGCACCGGGAGGGGGAGCCCAGGCGAACCTCGGCCCCCCTCACACATTTCTGAGAACAAGGTGATAGAACCGAACAGGAGAGACACCATGCCCATCACCAGAGCGGGGAGGAGACAACCCAGTGACCAATTTCGGTGATTAGCTGCAAGAAGAGGGCCCTTTATTCCGGGCGTGTGCATGCCTTTTAATTTCCTCTTGTGGGCTCCTGAGGGGGCCCGGTAACCACGGAATTGGTATTCCTCGCAGGCCTGGGAGGACGCGGGCACTCTCTCCGAGATGGCCCCAGGTGCTCCGGAGTGCCACCTGCACTCCCGGCTTCCCGATTAAGTGCTCGGCACCAACCTGCACTGCGCAGGGGAGGGGCGGCGGCAGGCGGGGACCGGACCTCCCCCGGGGGCGCAGGAGGCTCTTCTCCGGGTCCGAAGGCAGCAGCGGCCAGGTCCGAGTTGAAGTTGGCAGCTTCCTAGCTTTGTGCGAAACAAAATAGAAATGTACTGTCAGCGTTAAAGGGACCCAGTCCCCTTAAGCAACTGAAGGCACCGAAGTTACAAAGCAGGCCAATTAGGGGGCGGCGATTTGCATTACAAGGAGACCCTTTGCTTCATAATAGGAGGCGACAATAGCAGGGTTGAAGCTTCCATTTACTGAACATTTCCGCGCGACTCCACCGCTGCACGCTCCGCGGTGTGAATCCGGCGCACATCTGTACTGATTCTGACCAGCCTCTGGGCCCCAAGATGTGCCCTACGCCGGAGCCAGCAATCCGCGCACTAGCTGGCACGCACCCACCCCTTCTGCGCCCTGCCCTGGCAGTTTCTCAGTAACAGACCATGTGGTTCCTCCCCATGACCTTTCCATCCCCTCTCCCCCACCCCCTGCTCGCATGCTTGCTTGCTTGCTTTAAAAGAATTAATTTTTCAAACTTGCCCAGGTTCTGGGACTCACAAAGTAAGGATGCTGGTGTTGCTGGGGGGTTGGGGTGGTAGTTCTTAAAAGTTCTGAAATCTGAGCCTCAACCGTGGAGTTGTCAGAGCGCGGAATTTGAGGGCTATAAAATGAACCAGGAAAAAAGGCAACGGAGGAAGAACAGAGGAGGGGAGACGGGGAGGGGAGAGAAGAGAAGGAATGCGGACACTTCCTGGTGATTTTAATTTTCACATCGCCAAGTGCCACCCAGCTGTCAGCCATGACACTTTCCCTCGCCACCTGCTGTGGCCACTGGGAGGAACCTCAGGGAGGGAAGAACGTGGGGCTCACTGCATCCCGAGCAGCCCGATCTGCCTACTGCTGTCAGGCCACAAGGGCAGAATGAGCCTCGAAATGTTGCCAAAGGTCTCCTCTCTCCGCAGGGGCCTGGAGTCAGACGAGCTGCCTTGGGTTGGCAGGGACAGCCCGGATTCAGCGAAGAAGGCAGTGCCGGAATCTAGAAGCCACTGGTCCAGTCTCGGTCAGCAGCGGACTGACTCTCCCGACCACTCAGGCCAAGGAGTGGCCACGGCCTCCATGCTCCTAGTCCCTTCCTTGAAGCGATCGGGTAAATCATATGACGCGCCTCAAGCAAGGGACTTGTAGCTGGTGGCTTCCAGCAGCTTCCTGCTCCTGAACCACCATCGTCTCCCCAAAATGTCCTCCTGGCCTTTGGCCGTATACATTGACTCCCCTGTAGTTCTGGAGGGTGGATGCCCGAAGCTGTTCCCATGTAGCTGCTTACCCCTGGAGGCGGTGAGGGGATACAGCGTCTCTTTGCCCTTCCCAGCGAGGGCAATAACCTGCATTCCTCGCCCAGAGTCCTGCCTCGACTTCCCCGCTGCAGCCCTGTGCTCTCTCCTTCCTGCACTAGGGGGGCTTTCCCTCTTCCTGTCTGTCAAGCCGCTTGCACCTCCCTCTTATCCGGACACCTGTGACGGCCTTAGGGCCCACCCAGATAGTCCAGGATGATCTCCCCTTCTCGAGACTTCCGTAGTCACATCTGCAGTGTTCAGTCACTCACAGCCTTCCCCAGGTGTGTCCTGATGACTGCTCTCGAGGTTGAGCAGGGTCCCAAGCCGACTGGCTCCTGCCACCCTGCACCGAGTGACATGGAGAGACGAAAGTCCTTGGGTGGGGAGCAGCCATCCTGGCTTTGATCCCAGGCGCTGTCCAGACTTCCCTTCCCATGCTGCCCCGCGCTGGTTCCCAGGGACATCCCCGCGCATATAAATAGGGGCATGAGGGTGAAGCCCTGTCACCCCTTTCCTGCCTCTGGGGCCCACGGCAGCATGGGTGCCACCCTGATCCACGTCGCTTTGGGGGGTCGGGCCCTGCCATCGGCCTCTGGCTGGCCAGCCTGCCTGGGGCAGCTCACAGTTCGTCCCGCCGCTGATAGGAAGCAGGCGAGGGACAGTAAAGGCTCGGAATGGAGAGACTGGTAAAAACTCCTGCGTGGCACAGCTGGCTCCCAGCGCTCAGCAGACAGCGTGGAGATTACCAGCAAACTTTTCAAGGGAAACGGTTGTCTCTTGCCCCAAACCCAGGGAAGTCACATCTGCTACCGCCTTAGTGGCGTGGGGGGGAGGGGGGTGCTTCAGCTGAGCCTGTGAGAACCCGAGAACAGAAAGACCCTTTCTAAACCTGGCCTTCCCACCGCCTCAAGGGCCAGCACGGAGTCAGGATGATTGAAGAGTGGGTGGGGAGGAGGAGGATTGGTGGGGGAATGTCATCATTATTCCCCAAGACAGTGAGGCCGGCAGCTTCCGCTGTGGGTGCTGTCCTGCCCCGTTCCAGTCTGCGGCCTCTTCCTGGGGGGCTCCGACCTCTCCCAGGCTTGCCGCTGGTTCCCAGGGTCTTCGGCACCCTCCGTGGCTGGGGTGCCTTAAAGCCTTGAGAAGGGGCAGGGCGGCGACACTCTTTACATTTTATAGATTGGTGAAAAGCCAGGGGAAACTAACTTGCCCAAGTCTCCCCCCCCCCACGGAACTGGCAGCAGAATCCCCCCCCCCCGCCCCCGTCAAACCTAGTCTTGGGATTGTTGTCCGGTTCTCAAGGTCCTCCACTGCCTCTCCGAGCAGTGTTGGCTGAAGCATTAGCGGCTTATTCTCCTTGCGTCCCTCTGAACACGATTGCACAGCATATCCTCTTTCCCAGCACAGAGCAACCCCGCTGTTTAGAAAGCCCGCTCCGCATGCCAGACCAAATTACCTTGATGTGTGAATGAGTCATTCCCTCTCTCCGACAGGAAAGTGGAAATATACCTTTTTGCATAGCTGTTTGCTTGTTCGGCACCAGTTACAGACCCTGAGTTGGTAGGTGGGCACAGACATGTCTGTGGCCTAACCCCAATGCAGGTAAGGATTCTGGAAATAAAATGACTCGCTTCCCTCAGGATTTGGGTGGGGGGGAGAGAAAGTGGCCCCCTCCCAAAGCAAGCTTAAGCATTAATGTGCAGACACCTGAGGGGGACCAGGACACCTGCTCCAGGACCTAATCTGGTTGGGGGTCCGGGAGGAGACATCTGCCTTTTCCACTTGCCTTCTCTCCCAACTGCACGGTGAATTTTTGTTAGAGACGGTACTGGTGACTCACAGCAGCTGGATATATGAGCAGATAGAAGAATGCAGGGTCTTCCATTGTTTTAAAAAAGATTTTATTTATTTGAGAGAGAACGAGAGTGAGCCAGAGAGGGAAACAGAGAGGGAGAGGGGGGAGAGGCAGGGGGAGAGGAGAGAAGCACACTCCCGCTGAGCCAGGAGCCTGGGATCATGACCTGAACCAAAGACAGACACTTAACCCCACTGAGCCACCCAGGCATCCCGCAGCTGTCTTCTACTAAGTATGACACTAAAGAGAGTCAGGAAAATGTAAAACGACGTCCTTCTCCTTGGTGATCATTTTTGTTTGGGATAATTTAGTTATTTATGTTAACATGCAATGGGTACATTATTGTTAATTTATAAATGATTTAATAAATATTTTAAAATTTTCTCAATTCCTAAAGCTGTAAATATCAATACAGAGAGACAGAGCCTTCATAACCAAGAATCCTGTTAAGTCCTCAGTAATTATTGGAGTGTAAAGGGACCCTGAGACCAAAAAGCTTGAGAACTGCTCTCCTTGAAATTGGGAGGCACTCCCATTGAACGTTCGGGGATGCTGTGTGGAACAGGAGACCGTCCAAAATCGACCGTCCAGTAACTTACTGGCACAAATAGGTCTTGAATCCAGGTCTTTGGAGCGCCCAAGCCTGGATTTCTAGCACCTGCTGTCAAAAGCTGCAGAAACTCAGCTCCAGGACAAAGGCCTAAAAGACCCAGCGGCCCGTGGCTACAGATCTTGCTCCTCCAGTAAGTCTAAGCTCTCTAGCCACAGAGTAGAAGGTTTTACGCACCCACCACCTTGAAGAACTACAGTAAAGGAGAGACACTTGGACCACGCCAATAACCAGGGGCCTGGCAGAACCAGGATTAGGGCTTCCAAACCCCCTGTCAATTCCCTTGTCCTGGGGGCTCTGGCCAGCTGAAAAGCCCCTCCCCAGGCCACCCAAAAGTATTACAATTGGCTTATCATTAAACTCTGCGGACACTTTGAAACCCAGGGAGTTCCCCTAACCGCCTCCACTCGTTCACCGATTCCCAGGCTGCCACGGAACCTGTTGTGTACAGACCGTTAGAAAGTGCTGTCTCTGTGCTCCATGGTCCCTTTAATCAAAACCCATTTGATTTTAATAGCATCGGTGACTTTCTGTTATTCCAGACATCGGCCTGTCTGAGCTGTGGGATCAACATGCATTCTCTATGAATTGTTACTGGAAGGTGAGAGGGGCGGGACCGTGACTTGGGTGCTGCCCACGGCAGCTGGTGTTAGTAATGAAACCCCAGCCCCACACTCGTGAAACACTGTGGCTTTCCAACAAGCTTGACGTTCTAGCATTCTTGCTGGGGCTCTTCCAGCCCATTTGCAAACTGAGAAGGGAGCTGTTGAATCTTGCTTTGCTATAACTTCCATGGCATCCTGGCCTGGAGTCTCCAATTTCCCAGTCCTGGCAGTGGGTCAGATAGAGAGCTCAGCACTGCTGGAAGTACTGGCTGAGGAAGAAAGGAGAGCACGGTCTGGAGGAGGAGGGCCCCATAGCTCTACCCCACCCACACACACGTATCATTAACTATTAACTGAGAATCATTATTTTTGTGGCTCTGTCACAACTGCCTCTACAACTCCCTTCCTCAGTGCTGTGCTAATTATCCCTATGTGCTCGGAGGCACATTTGTGAATGCCAATCATTTATCTCCAATTTACATAATCACGGAGGGCAGTTGATAGCATGGAAATGCTTCAGAATCAATGCATTAGCATTTGCCTCCAGATCACTTTATGCTCTGACTCGACAAGTTCATTCCTATCATAAATGAGTTTAACCTTTTGCATTCCTGGAGCAGCCAGGGAAACCGCCGACGTCTCTGCAAATGTCATCTGTCTCACATGATGTCTCAAGTTAGGTGCTCTCTTGTATTTACAGGTTTCTTTTTCTTTTGATAAAAAAAAAAAGTCAACAGAAACCTACAATTTCCAAAGCTGACAGAAGAAGAAACAGAAAATTTGAGTAGTCCAGTATCTGTCAAGAAGTAGAAAACTAGTTTAAAACCATCCCGCAGGAGCCTGGGTGGCTCAGTTGGTGAAGCCACTGCCTTCGGCTAGGGTCATGATACTGGAGTCCTGGGATCGAGTCCTGCATCAGGCTCCCAGCTCTTCAGGGAGTCTGCTTCTCCCTCTGACATTCTCCCCTCTCATGCTCTCTCACTCTCATTCTCTCTCTCTCTCAAAAAAGAAAAAAAATTCCTGCAAAGAACCCCCATGCCCAGATGGATCCACTTCCACTTGTGTATCCTTCTAAGCACTTAAGGAAGAAATAACACTAACCTTACATAAGCTTTTGCAGAGAATAGAAAAGGGGGAGCAATCCTCTTTTTTTAAGGGGTTGTTTTATTTTCTATTTTTTTTTAAAATTTATTTATTTGACAGAGAGAAACAAAGCGAGAGAGGGAACACAAGCAAGGTGAGTGAGAGAGGGAGAAGCACGCTTCCCGCAGAGCAGGGAGCCTGATGTGAGGCTCCATCCCAGGTCTCCCGGATCATGACCTGAGCCGAAGGCAGTCGCTTAACCAACTGAGCCACCCAGGCGCCCCGGAGCAATCCTTTTTTGATGAGATCACTTATAAACTTCTCTGAAACCTGACAAGGATATTATAAGAAAGGAACATTATAGACCAATTTCTCTCATGAACATAGTCTCACTATAACCTTGACCTTAATGAAATATTAGCCTATTGGGGATACCTGACAGGTTCTGTTTCTAGAACCTGCAGCTCTTAATTTCAGGGTCATGATTTTGAGCCCCATGTTGGGCATAGACCCTACTTAAAAATAAAGAAGAAAAAGAAGAAAAATCAGCTAATCAAATCCAATATATATACACCTAAAATATATATTGATGTATTTATTTCTATACACACACACACGGGGATATATATACATATATATATACATATATATATGTATATATATCCATTCACATTCATACTGCTTCTGGTGTTTTTAGGAATCACCTCCATGGGCTCTAATACTTGACCCAGTGTCTGCTTCTTGGGAAAAATAATCTAATTGGACAACCAGTTGAGTTTTATTCCAGTTACACAAGGGTGGCTTAATATTAGACAATCAATCATATTAACAGAAAAAAGGAGAAAATCATAGAATTATTTAAATAGATGGAGAAAAGCATTTGACAACATCCATAGACATCCACGATCAAGCAGATGAACAAACAAAAATCTCTTAGCAAATTAGGAACAGAAGGAAATTTTCTAGTAAGATAAAGGGAAGCTACAAAAACTACAGCAACCATCATAATCAACAGTGAAATACTAAAATCTTTACCCATAGATTGGGAATGAGAAAAAGTTGCCCACTATCCCTACTTTTCCATTCTACATTGTATCAGAGGTCCAATCTAGTTCAATAGAAAATAATTAAATCTACTACTTGCAGACTATGTGACTTGCAAACTTCTAATAAATCCGATAGAATCATAAACTATTAGAATTCATAAAATAGCAGGACACAAGGGCAATGTATAGGACTTTCCTTGATAGTAATCAGTTACATTTTTATGTATCAGCAACAAATAAATAGCAGGTAAAATGAGAAAAGATGCCACTTACAATATCAAAAACATCAAATACACAAAAATAAATTCTAGAAATAAATGAAAGATGTCCAAAACTTATACACAGAAAATAAGAAAACATTATTGAGAGAAATTAAGGAAACCTAAATAAAAGGAAGGCTATGCTATTAATAAGGGGCTGGAATACTAAATATTGTAAATACATAAACTTTCCTCACATTAGCCCATAGATTTGACTCAATTCTAGTAAAGATCCAAGCCAGCTTAAAAATTATTTTTTACATGGCTAGATATCAAAAATGCTATAATAATAAGACAATGCAACATTGGCGCAAGGGCAGTTAAAAGTCAATTTGAAAATGGAACAGAACGGAATCAAGAAAGAGACCCATGCATATATCATTAGCTGATTATGAAGATCGTCTCTTCAATAAAGTATTGTGGGCCAATTGAACATCATATGGAAAAAGTACAGTGTGACTCCTCCCTCACATTACACATCCAAACCAATTCTAGGTGAAGCGTAAAAGGTAAAAAAAACCCACAGATATTTTAGAGGAACAAAGGAGAACATCTTCATGAACTTAGGGTGGGCAAAGATAGCTCACATAGGACACTAAATGAACTAACCATATTAAAAATATAATACGTTAGACTACATTAAAATTATCAACATCTGTTTACCAAAGAACATTAAGAGTGGAAAGGGGGGAGAAGATATTTGCACTATATATATTCAAGTCTATTGGCCAATTCTTCTCTTGAAGCATCTGTCTTTTTCATATTGATTTGTAAGAATTCTTTATATATTAAGCATTTTGGAGAGTTCTTGGAAATATATGTCCAGAATATATATACAAAGGACTACATAGAATAAAGACATCCTTCAAGCTAATAAGAAAACACAGATATCCCAAATGAAAATGTGGAAAAGGGCCTGAAGTAACATTTCACAAAAGAGGCGCAAAGAAGTGCAAACTCAGGAGTCACCGGAAAATGCAAATTACAGCTTCCAAGCAAGACTGCTATGGTAGTGGGTTCTGTAGTGCACCTCCCAGATTCCTTCAGGACTGACGCACCCAAGCTGAGAGCGCTGAACAGTGGACAGCTCTCAGATGTGTCCCCGCTCCTGCTCCTGGTGATGGCTCTCACCTGAAAAGAGCCACCTAGCCTGAGGCACAAGACTCAGTCCCAGCCCCAATTCTGAAGGGTCATCCTGGCTACAGTTGTAGACTAATCAGACCACTTCCTGTGTATATGTTTCAAGAATACAATGTGGGATAACATAAAGAACACATGTATGTACACACACGTGGAGAAACTAGCCAGGCACCCCTTTTCTGAAGTGCTCTTTCAGTTTGTTGACATTCAGTCTTCATTCATTCGTGGAACCCCATGAGCCATGGCCAGGCCAGCGTCTGAAGTGGAGCAGGTTTTGAGGCAGGCCAGCCTCAACATCTGAGAATGCTCAGGCTCCCTCTTCTATGCACTCCAGCTCCTGAGGCTAGGGCTGAACTTTGGCACTTGTGGCACCTGGCTGGCTAGGGGTCAGGAGAGATACTAGAACAAAATCAGAGGTTTTGCCAGTACTGAGTGGGTGGTACCCTGGGAGGGGAGACAATTCTCCCTGATGAGTCAGGCGCGATACAAGCTGGGCACTTGGCGTTGATGAAAATAAAAAGCCTTCTTCCCTGCCTATTGGAAAGGTTCAGCAGGTACACTCTTTGATAAATGGTCACAGTAATGAAATCCACACTCTTTAATCACAAAGGGCTATAACTTAATTAAAAACACATCGAGGATTGATTTGGGTTGGAGAGCTCTCCCCGTTCCTGGGCTTTATTAAATTTGGTGTTTCTTTGCCCAGCCTCATATGACGTGTCGATGGCAGAGGAGTTGTCACTGTCCTGATGGGATGAACCCAGGTTTAGGTCCTGGGCAGACCAGGCTGAAGGGAGATGGGGGCAGGGCACCCAGAAAAGGGGGCCCAGACTTGCAGCCACTCCTAGCGTTTGCATACAGCGTGTTCCGGGCAGACTAGAAGAAACCGGAGTGCTCACTAATCCAAGGTGAGGCTCTTTCTGAGCCCACTGACTTGGGTCCCTCAGGAGAGAGCTGATGCTGGGGAAGCAGACTGAATCCTCGGAGTCATCCAGTGTGATAAGAGCTGTCGCTGTTCCCATCGTTCACCTGGGGAGAGCTCGGGAGAAGGAGTAATGACTTGTCCAGAGGGCTGTGGGTGTAAGGGCATAGGCAGACAGCATCCAGACCCCCCACCCCGGCAGACACGCCCATCTGGACTCCCAACACACACATGTAAATGCATGCACACACACACAGCCCTGGCACATGTCCCCACTCCCCGCCCCACGCACTCTCCCCACATCCATCCTGGGACAGATAGACTCACCCACAAACGTCCATCTACAGGCCAGGAACATCCACCCCCCCCCCACGAACATCAACGCCCGTGCAGTGCAGATATGCAAATGTACGAACACACCCACGAAGATATAGTGATACAGACACAGATTCGACTACCCATACACACCCAGATCACACACACACACACGCTGAGACACACAGATGCGTCATCTCCACACCGCACTCACACAGGTAACGCCCAGACACAAGCATAGACACACATCTGCCCCTCCGTATCCACCCCACACCCCCAGTGCACTCATCTACACGCACTCACACAGACACGCACATGCACATGTAGGCAGACACATGCCCACACGACTACGGACAGGTGTACACACACCTCAACACACAGACACACACACACACACACACACCTGTGCAGATTGGCTCCAACACGCGCCCGCACAACACACACACACCGACACACAGCCATACGTACGTATACACACACCTATGCACACATTTCTGCACACATACACAGACCTACGCACACACAGTATGTGTGAACATCCATCCATGCCCACATCCGAACACACACGTGAGCACATACGGCGCACACTCACACACACATACTGATATACTCAAAGATACACACCCATGCACCCACACATACACACGCGCACAATCACACAATATACGTGTGCGTGTGGAGGGTGTGTGTACACATAGACACAGTCACTCACATATCCAGACACACGTGCACAGTGAACACATACATACTCACGAACATGTACACACACTCCTTCACGTCCTGGGGCCATCTCTTCACGTGACACACTCACCGTGCTTGCGCTTTCTAGAAATCTGTGGCTGAAGGACAGGCCCGAGAAGCCAGGTCTAATGCGCATCATGCCTCTTCCCGCAGGGCCCGTGCCACCATTCCAGGGGGTCCCCGGGAGCTCTCCGAGGTCCACGACAGCAAGTGACAGGGGATGAGGGGGCTGCAGTCACAGGGCCTTCTGACCTTTGCATTCTGGGCCGCCAGATGCCACCCAAATGTGGGAAGTAGGGGACAGCTGCAGTCGGACTGGTGCTTGTGAGGGACCCCGCTGGGGCCCGGTGGAGAGCGGCGGGACGCATGCTGACCAGAAGTGAAGAGGCCAGGCCGGAAGCTGCCACAGCCATCCCGGTAGGAGAGGGGAGCTTAGGCCAGAGTGGAGGTAAAACCACAGATGGTGAGCAGGCTTGCTCACTAGTGGGATGCGGCCTGAGGGCGAGGGAGGGCGCTGGGAGGGGTGCCGTGCAGATCCCTGGGGGGAGGACCGGCCCCTCTGGCCACAGGGATGGCAGGCGAGCGGCCGGAAGCGGAGGGGGGCCTTGTGTTGTGTTTGTGGACAGCAGAAGGTTACGGGAGGGGCTGGAGGACCCGGAAAGGGCAGGCAGGACCCCCAGGAAGTTTCCGCCACCCGGAGCGAGGGATAGGGCTGTGGGCCCAGAGCCAGCCCGTCCGGTCCTCGCCCAGCCCCTCAAGGCGGCTCCCCAGGGACAGGACAGCTACCCGGGTTCTGGAAGCCAGAGCCCGCAATCAAGGCCTTCTGAGGGTGGGGAGGGCCTCTGAGCCACAGGAGGGAGGGCTGAGGGAGCAACCCCAGCACCCTCTCCGACTCGCTGTTCCTGGGCCTTCTCAGGAGGGAATGGGGTACCTGCTCGGAATGGGGACTTTGGGGCCAGTGAGCTGAGGGCTGGGGTCCAGAGGGGTCCGCGAGAGCGTGCGTGGGCCCGCCGGCCGTGTGCGCCCCGCAGGAGACAGAACACACGGCAGGTGGTGGGGAAAGGTCTGCTGCAGCTCAGCTTGACCTCAAGCCCCTCATACAAGTACCAGGTGGCCTCCCGTGTTGCCCCTCAGCCACATTAATGGCTCTCCACCTGTCCTAGGCCCCTGCACGTGGTCTCCCCCCAGCTGCATCTCTCCAGAAGCTGCTGCAGCTGGCCGAAGGCCTGCTGGGCCCCCAACGGCGGGGCGTGTGGTTGCTAAGCCTTCGAAGGACACCTTGCAGGCGGGCACATGCCAGCAGCTTATTTGTCATTTGTTTTCTCACTCACAATCCAGAAAGAGTCTGGCTGTGAAACTGCACGTGCTCACTGGAGACAGAGGTGACCCGGGGTCTGGGTAAAGATGAGACCCATGACAGCCGAAGTTTGCTTTCTCGCGGCGGAGGGCAGGTCGGGCTGCATGCCTGTCGCCCAGGTCTGGGTACAGACTGACAGCAAGAGTTCAGAGACAAGAAGACACACACACACACACACACACACACACACACACACACACACACACAGGGAGAACAATGAGTTGGCCCTAACCCTGCCTTTGGGGAAATTCCTGGAAGTTTCTCCCACCCCTCCTCCTTTCAGGAAGCGCTGAGGAGAGGCACAGGCGCTGAAGCTCCCTGGGTCGCCAGTCCCAGCCTCACACTGGGGCTCTGGGAGTCTCCTAGGGATAGAGCTGCGGAAAAGCGCAAGGCCTAGAGTTCAGGTTCCCTGTCTCTTGAGCATTTCCGCCCTAGCCCTAGCCCCAGGATTCCTGCGGTGCCCCACATGAAATGCTGGCTCTTGAGGACCCAGGAAAACATGTCTTCCTCTCTTTGGCTTCTTAGTATTTGTAAAGGAAATTTCAATGCTGGAGAAGTAGACATGAAGCCCAAAGAAGCAAGTATTTAGGGGCGCCTGGGTGGCTCAGTTGGTTAAGCGATTGCCTTCGGCTCAGGTCATGATCCCGGAGACCCGGGATCTAGTCCCACATCGGGCTCCCTGCTCGGCGGGAAGCCTGCTTCTCCCTCTCTCACTCTCCCTGCTTGTGTTCCCTCTCTGGCTGTGTCTCTCTCTGTCAAATAAATCTTTAAAAAAGAGAGAGAGAGAAGAAGCAAGTATTTAGACCTTTACAGCAAGGCTCACATGTCCCCCGGAGTAAGGCCCTTCTGCCTCGCCCATCTTCTGAGTAAAGACGGCCCAGGTGCCATCTGCCTCTCTTACCGGGTCACCTGGGGCCTCCTGAAGAGGAGCTCCATGTCAAATTCCCATTTCCAACGACTTTACTTAACCTCAGCACACTTTCCTTCCCCAACACTGAAAGCCTCTTACATTGCCCAGAAGGCCAGCGAGAGGCAGCCATTTTGCAGGTTTACTGTTTCAATGACTTTGTATTTGGTGCAATTATTCCCCAGGTTGCCGCAAACTCGTGGTCGCATTGCACCTGCAAATGACTGCATTGCTACCTCCATCTGGAAACATCTTATCAGCCTTCAAAGTGAGCATATGCTCCATGTGGCTCTGGGTTCTGCCTGTGCGTACTTACATGCATATGGAGAGAGCGGATGCATCAGCAAGGACAGCTCTCCTGGGCTATGGTACCTTGGGAATATCTTTAAGGGTCCATGCTTTTTGCCCCACACTTCTCATGCCTGCCATCAGAAGTGACGGAACAGAGCCACGTGCTCACAGGGAATCAGGCTCTGCCTCTAGAGACAAGACTGATGGGGAAAAAGCCAAAAGTCAGAGCTGGGGAGTGGTCTCCACTGTCTGCAATAATAATTACCCTAGGGCAGAGAATCTCAAATATTCTCATCTCTGGATCCCCTTTATATTATATCTATTGATATTTAGTATGTCAGAAGTTAAACCAAGATAATTTAAACATATTTATCAATTCATTTAAAAATTATAAAATAATAAATCCATTTGTGATGGTTGATTTTCTATGTCAACCTGACTAAACCATTGAGTCAAACATGATTCTGGGTGCTTTTGAGATGATGATTTTGGATGAGATGACCATTTAAATCAACAGATCGAATTAAGCAGATTGCCCACTCTAATGTAGGTGGGCCTCATGCAATCAGTTGAAGGCCTGACCAGAACAAAAGTCTTACTCTCCCCCAAGTGAGAAAATTCCTTCTGCCTCATTGCCTTCCAACCACAAGGTAGGGTTTTTCCCTTCCTTCAAACTTGAACCGAAACATCAGTAAAGACTAGTCATAATATATAGCTATAGCCACCAATTGACAAGGATGGAGGAGAGAATTGAGCAATAAAAAACAATCTAAGAGATGGAAGAAAAAGAAGAGACTTGTAAGACTTCTCACATATTTTACACATAAACCTCTTATCAGATAAATGATTTGTGAATATCTTCTCCCAGTTTGTAACTTACCTTTACTTCTCTTAGCGGTGTCTTTTGAAAAGTAGAACTTTTCATTTTGAGCCTCTTAGCTTTCAGACTGGAACTGCCATCATTTCTCCTGGTTCTCAAGCCTTCAGACCAGGACTGGGCTACACCTGGGCCACCAGCTGGCTGACTCATCCCACAGATCTTGGGATGGGTCAGCCTTCATAATCATGTGAGTCAACTCTTCGTAATAACTCTGTCTCCCTGCCTCCATACATACGTGCGTAAGTGTTGCTGGTTCTTGGTTCTGTTCTCTAGAGAACCGTAATACACATTACAGGTCTACACGAATAACATTTGTTTTTTGAGAAATGACTGTACTCCTCTAAATAAAAAAATGTAACAAGAAGAGTGCTACTGTTTTATAATTTTGCAAAACTCTTACCGTGCAGCATAAGAGAAGACAACTCTGATCTTAGTGTTATTATGAAAATAGTTTGCCTCTTTCAGACCCCATGAAAGGTTCTTGGAGACCCTAGGGGGCCCCAGAGATTATAACATTCAACTTTGACTTAAGGAAGTCTAATGTTAATTTCCACCTTTACTCTCTCCCCAGGTGGTGCAAGGTCCTTGTGCTTTTTTAAAAAATTATTATTTTTTTAAAGATTTTATTTATTTATTTGACAGAGAGAAACAACAGAGTGGGAACACAAGCAGGGGGAGTGAGAGAGGGAGAAGCAGGCTTCCCACTGAGCAGGAAGCCCGATGTGGGGCTTGATCCCGGGTCTCCAGGATCATGACCTGAGCCGAAGGCAGTCGCTCAACCAACTGAGCCACCCAGGCGCCCCTAAAAAATTATTTTTAAAAGATTATTTATTTATTTGAGAGAGAATGGGAGCGTGAGTGGGCGCACACACAAGCAGGCTCTCCACTGAGCAGGGAGCCCGACTTAGGACTCGATCCTTGGACCCTGGGGTCGTGAGCTGGAAAGCAGATGCTTAACCCACTGAGCCACCCAGATGCCCCAGTCCTTATGCTTTACTTCTACTTCCTCTGTTCTAATACATATACCACTGTACTAATGTGTTTGAATTCTACATATACCCTAAGACTCCATAAATTTACTCTTTTATATACCTTTTCTAGTTTTCCTTGAGAAGAATGATCCAGATTATCTAGGTCATGATGAGAAACAGAAATCAAGAGCTCCTGGAAGCTGTTCACCCCCTTTATTATTTATCGAAGTTGTAGCCTTCAAAGTTCTTTTGTTCATTGCACATTCAGAAGAGATGTACCGAGTGCCCACTGCATACCAGGTTTATTCTAAAGCTGTGCTGTCTGGTGGAAACTTCTGCGACCTCCAATAGAGTAGCCATCATGCGGCTCTTGAGCTCATGAAATGTGGCTGGTATAACAGGAACTAAATTCTAAATTGTGTTTAATTTTAATTAATTTACGTTTAAATGGCCATATGTGACTGCTGGTTTCCCCACTGAGCAGCACCGTTTTAGATACAACGGTGACAATGACAATGACTCAAACTGGCAAAACTCCCCGTTGTCATGGCACTTCTGTCCTACCAGAGGCAGTCGACAGGGAACAAGTTCTAGTCTGAGGTTGCTGCCCGGGATCCCAGCCTGGGCAGCACGGGGGCTCAGTAAGTGTGGCTTGAGTTGAGCGGAGGAAGTCCGATGGGAGGGTCTGAGATGTCCACCAGGGCTACTGGAAGGAACGTGGGCTTTAGAGGTTAAACCTCTGGATGAGAACCCAGCCTCTGGCCACCCTCTAGCTCCCTGACTTTGGGCAAGCTTCAGAAATCCCCCTTGAGAAAGTAGCTGAGGGGCCATGAGCGCTGAAGGCTGGGCTGGCACTCTGAAGTGGCTCCGATGTCCCTTTGCCTTCCCCTCCCCCACGGCCATTCAGCTATTTGGGGCTGCCCCAGCCCCGCAAACCTGCAGGGGTGCACATGACAATGAGAGGAATGTGGCTTTTTCCTGGACTGAACTCTTGCCTGAGAGTGTGAAGGGCCCAGGCACTTGCCCCCTTGAGCCAGTGTCCACACCCGGCTTGGAGCTCTCAGAGCGAGCCCCGCAGAGGCAAGTGAGGGCCCAGCTCCTCCTCGCTGGCATCTGTGGAGGGGGGTCTGGGCAGGAAGGCCCTTGGAGTGGACACTCCTCTCCTTTTCTCCGAGCAGATGGATTTCTAGGGCAAGAAGAGTTTCAGCCTTTCCTGTGGGTACAGCCTGGGGCCCCGGGAAAGTGCCTTTTGATCTGGGCTGCAGCCCCAGGCTAGTCCCACGGGCTGGGGGGCGGCCCCTGGCAGGGACCTCTTCTGACCTCTGCGATCGCCCTCCCACACTGCCCGCCTCAGAGTGCCCTGATCCCCCACCGACCCCAGTCCCCTGGTGTCTTCCTACCCACTGTTTTGCTGACGCTCTGTTGTATCTAGACAGCCATCTGCCCCCCATCTGCCCCACGAGCTTGCCGCCCGGGTCTGGACCACATGTGTGCCTTCCATGGTTTCCATCACGGAGCCCCCGTCTGGTGCCCAGCCTGACGCTGCCGGGAGCTGCAGCGGTGGCTGATGGCAAACTGTCCTCAGACATCCGCCTTCCAAAAAGGATGGCCTCCTCCTTTACCTCCTATAGCACGTGCTAGATACAAGGTGTGCAGGCGCGTCACCGACCCAAAGGCCTTTCAGGCTGGCAGGCACCCCCAAAGCCCTAGCCTGGAGGCACCATGAAGGAAGAGTCTAGGTCCGCCTTACTTCCCCCCGGATCCCCAGTACAAAGGAGGACTTCGCAACCCCCTGGCAAAAATAGGCAAAATCCCAAACTTGGGTCGCCTCCAAGATCTGGATGCAAGACTGCAACAAGCTCATGGTCCCAGGAGGCCATTTGCAGCCTGACCCCGCCCCGCAGCCACCCAGCTGAAGGCCTGCCAGGCACAGGGGGTTGGGGCTTTGTTCCACATGAGGGGCCTGAGGCTCAGAGAGCTTAAATCCCTCATCTGTGGTCACACAGCACGGAAGTCGGGGGCTCAGATTTGGACCCACGTTTGGCTGAGTCCAAAGCAGTAGCTCGCTCAGAGGGCAGGCGAAGGGCCTGAGGAACCAGCACGGCCACACAGTCGTCAAACAGTACCCAGCACACGCTGATGGGCCCTGCAAATGGGCAAAGGGCTGGGCAAGCTTCCAGAGGGGAGTGCAATGGGATGGGCCATCAAAATGAACCTTCAGCCACTTCTTGAGACAAGAAACCAAGGAACGCCATGCCTCCCCTCTCTCACGGAAGAATGAGGCTATGGGACCTCCTGGACTGCCGTTTACTCATGGGAGTCCGGGGCGGGACTCCGCTGGGAACCCTGTGTCCCATAGGGTCACACACTGGGCAGACCAAGGCAGGCCATGTCCTTGGGAGGCAGAAAGGTGGAGTCTAAATGGGGCTCCCCTTCCCAGCACGGTGTCCTTGGGCAAGCTACTCAACTTTCAGAATATTCTGCGTTCCCAGCTTTGTCCACCTCTGCTCCCTTAAGAATGTTGAACTCATTCTGGATAAGTTCTTGGGTGATTTAAGAAGAAAAGAATCTCGATCCTGCTTGCGACTGTGGCAGAGAGGGCAAAGCAATCTGGGTGCCCACGACCAGGCGGCACACTTGCCTGGGACAAACTCGCGCCCACGCACCTAGCACGAACCCACGGGCATGCACCGGGTCTATGGCGAAGGCTATGCTGTCTGTGAGGCAGGGTTCAAGGGCAGGGGCAGAACCGGCTGGGGATGATGGCCCCGTCCCAGATGAGGATGCTGCCAACAGCAGCCTTTCCTATGGGAGAAGGCTTTTTCCCTCTCCCGCAGGCCTGGGCTGCAAATCCTAGGAGTGTGCGGGGTAGGATTCACCGCCCCAAAATATGCCTCAAGGGCATAGGGATTATCTTGAGCTCTTATTTTTAAGAAAAGGCAGACTTGGTTGGAGAAGCTCGGAAAATGGAGTACAAGTCCCCCTTTTGTAAGAGACATTTACATATCTAAGCGAAATCTCCATTTGTAAGGCCATCCCTCCTCGAACCAGGAAGCGGGGAGACGCTAATCTCTAGATACTCTGATGAATGGAGAAGACCTCCAATTTACCGGCAAAACAACCTTACCCGCGTTTACCCCGCTTTTCCTGACCACCTCCCCCGACTGGCGGCCCCACCCTGGGCGTCTCCATTGTTTTCCGCAGGGGGCGCTGGTTTAGTTGGTCAGTTGCCCTGCGTCTCTCCCTTGGATTCTGGAGGGATCGGGGTTATTAAACTGCAGTTTGCTTTCCTCCTGTAAATTTATCTTTTTTTTTTTTTTTTATTCCAAGAGGGTCTCAGCCCCAAACCTGGAAAGGTACAGGGAAAATGTTGTTTCCACCCCTTTGGCGTGCAGGAGCGCGCACCCCGGGGCCTTGGTGGAAGGGCTCCGGGCCTCCCCTTCTCTCAGAGCCAGCCTCCACTGTGCTCCCTGTGCGACGAGTCTAAACGCAAGCACTCCTGTTTTGGTCAGGTGTTGGGCGATCTGGCTTTTCCGCCCCTCGTTGGATTTGTGTTGTAAATGTCTCTTGTACACAACCTGATGTGGCATTGGGATTGATGAGGATACAAGACAACCATTTGCACTCTAGGTGAGGAGCGGGACGCGCCAGGGACGTGAGCCCTCCGGGCCACCGGGGACCGACTGCTGGCCTGCTGGCTGGAGCTGGCTGTGGGGGTGCAGGCGGTGTGTAGTCCAAGGTCTCTAAGCAAGGGGCTGTTCATTGAGAAGCGTCTAACACATTGCACTTGCAGGGGCTTCCTCCTTCAGACTGTGGCTTGATGAGTGTGTTTGCCAGGGAATTCAGCCAGTCCGCGGGACCAACGGGGAGTTCTCCAAACAGGGCAAAGGGCTTCTTTGCCACCCTTGACCTGAATCAGTCCCGGGATGAGAAATGATGGTAAAGTGATGAATGGTAATTTACAGATACGGTATTGATTTTGGAGATCAGACCTCCCGCTTCCTTAGCTGGGGTGGCTGGGGTTCCCTCTTACCAGTCAGCTGGGGCACTTTGTGGTCCAGTGGTACCTAGGGTCAATTCAAAGTCTGCCTCTCCTGTGTCCAATTTGTACACATTGCCTCCGATGTCCCCGCGGTGAGAACACTGAGCTAATCAGGCCAGGCGCCTCCGGAACTGATAAGGTACCAAATACTTTTCCCTTTCGGAAGGTCAGGCACTTTTGAAGGAAATCGCTTATAAAACTGCGATTGTCGCCTCTTCGGCTTGGCCTCAACTCGCTGGATTTGCCATGGACAAGTGGTGATCGTGGGATCTTGGGGACCGCCTTTCACCGCAGGCCCAGTGGAGAGGTGAGGTAGGGCGATGGCTCATGATCCTTCCTGACTTTTAACCCAAATCGGACCTCAACCAAGCCTTTCCTGAGGGGGAGGGGCCCACCAGAATCCAGGAAGGTTAGAAGCCCTAGGGGTGTTCCCTGCTGTGGGATTCCCAGGCAAGCAGAGTTGGGGACATCAGGGTAGAACCCAGGGTAGAAGCCCAGACTGGGGCTGGTGGTGGACGTTCAGGGCCCACCACACATGCTCAGACTCCAGGGCCATCTGGGAGGACCACAAATGGGAGAGAAGTGGCCGCTGCCTCTGGAATGTTCTTTTGGTTTTCCTTCTAGCTTTGCCTGCCAAATGGGGTTTATAAAACACGTGAGAAACTAGCAACCATAGTCAAGAGCTTCATGCTGCCTAGGGAATCCATGTCGTCTTCTGGTTGGTTGTCCCCAAGGTCCCCCAGACTTCTCATGTTACCCTAGTTAAGGTGTGTCACTGAATCTACACAAGACCCTCATGGCCGAGAGCCAGACCACTGCCAGCTTGGAAGCCACTCATATTTCTGGGCCTCCAAATGGTATGTTCTGTTGAGGGACAGGTTTGGAAGATGAGGGGCAAAATGTGTGTGAGCAGTGCTAGAATTTTCCAAAAAAAAATAAAAAGACCTTTCCAAGCATTAGTGTGCTTCATTCTACAATCCATTTTCCCCACTTTCAATATGGACTTTGACAAGGAAGATGTGTTTATGCTCTCATGACTCAATCTCAGCGAATTAGACTTGTCACAATGACTTTTTCAGCACAATAGAGTTTGCTGTATTTTTGACACCTGTTTTGTGGGGGTGCTGTTGTATGTAAATAGTTGTGAAAGCCAGTTACAAAACAATCTGATCCTTGCTGTCTTTCAGGTGGCATTTGCCTCTGTAGGCAGAGGGATTCTCGTGGGGGTCAGAGCCTGGATTTTCCCTCCACCCCTTGGGACTAACCCCACCACTGCACTCTCCTATCTGGTCTCCCTGGGTCCAGACTGGCTCTCAGAGAGCAAATTTCCGTGACCCCACATCTGCCGGTGCTACTTCCCTGGTTCCACTCCCTTCCATTGCTTCCCACTGTTTACGGAGGAAAGGGTGAGCATGTCCCCGCCCCGCAGAGGGTCCTCCCCGACCTGATGCCAACTGGCCAGGCTGGCCACCCCACCTTCTGGGTCTTCCAGGTGTTTTGGTCACAACAACTCATAAGGCCATCTCAACTGAGCCCCACCAGTCACTGTGCACTCCACGGGGGCACTGGGACCGTGGCCATGCTCCATCCTGCCCTCCAGGAAGGGGACCAGATCACAGCAGGCCAGGAGCAAAGCTGGATGGCCTCTCTCAGCTCTTTTGGTCCCTCCATGTGCCATTGCCATTTTGCTCAGAAGTGTGTGATGGTCCCGGAGCTGTGGGTATCAAAAAAAGAGCCGTGGAGTAGAAGTCAGAAGTCCTGGGTTCTTGTCCCCCCTCTGCAAGTACCCCCCAGGGAGCTGGGATTGGGGGTTACTGGGATACTGGTCAAGTTAATGCCTATTTTCTCATCGGAGAAATCAGACTATAACAACAGCAATTATCTACAGGGTTGTTGCCCTCCCCTCCTCCTGGACCGGTTGGGTGAGTCATCACTGAGGCTCAGGAATTTTTTTTCCTTCACTTTATACTATATTTTTGGAAAGGGGGAACCAGGGAACCCAGGGAAACCTTCATTGGTGGAATATATAATAACACATACACACAAAGGTGCACAAACATGCACACACACAGGCTTACGCATACACAAATGCATGCTCATATGTGCACACACTCGCACACCCAAGCTGTTGCACACACACACGTATATACATGTGCACTAGACTCACACATGCTCTCAGACACAGCCATTCTCATCTCTGTGTTTCTGATCTCTGCGGACTGGCACCTACCTCTCTCCCCACCTTCTGGTCCCCCACGCCCCATGGCAGCCCCCCAGTCTGCAAGAGGAGACTGGTGTGATGGCTTCCTCTGCCTCTTTGTAAGCCCCAATCCAAAAAGGCCTGGCCTTGAGTTTGATTCTTCTCTGCTCGTCCTTTGATCATTTATACTGTTCTACGTCGGCCATCGGGTGGGACCACATTGGGCAGTATCAGGGGACTGCTTGGGTGGTCCCATGTCATCGCACAGCCATTTAGTACCACTCTGGATCCTGGGCTCCTGGGGTTGCTGCTGGGAAGGCTCCGGGCTGCACACCCAGCCTTGTCGCTTGCTGCCCAGGTGACCTGCCGGAAATGGCACCTGCTTCCCCCTCCCTGGTGCCTGTCAAGGGAAGCCAAGAAGAGGAATAGTCCCACCGTTCCTACACCATTGTGTCACCCTTGGAAATGTAGTTGGTGTGCCCATTTGAACCTCTGACTCTTGGTCTTTTCCGTCGTAGCGCTGGAAAAACATTTTGGGTTCCAAGCCAAACACTTGCCCCACATCTGTCTTCATGGAGCGTACGCGGGGTTGGGTTTTTGGTTTTGTTTTGTGCGCCTTGTTTGTTCTAGCTTTTTCCCAACCTCACAGCCACCTCCTCCACTTCCGTGGGGCTCTGGAGCCTGAGCATCATGAAGGGCACCGGGTCTGAATTCTGATTCTGCCTCAAATCTTATGATCGGAGGCAAGCCAGTGAACAGACGCTCAAGGCTCCTGGGGGATTGCGTGACAGGATTCAGGTGCAAGGCGGGGCCTGGGACCTGAAGGATGGCAAGTGTCAGACGAAACATGGAAACTGTGGAAAATCAAAACTGGGGACCCCACCGTTTTCCAAGGTGGCACTATCAAGAGACTTTAAACCTAATCCCTTCCGATCAAAACGCTTTGCACACATTTGCAGGAAAGCTCTGAACAGCTTGTCGGCCATCCTGTGCTCTCTGGCCAAGGCAGGCGCTCCGCACCACGTCTGCCCCACGAGGCACCCCTGCCAGTCAGCCTGCGGGTCGCCAGGGAAACCGGGACACATAAGCTCTCTGAGATGCACCCAAGTACAGCTGGCCTGACTTCCTTGGAGAAGATGGCTTCTTCCTGGGACTTGAGAACTTTCTGAGTCAGGTTTTGAAAATGGTCCGTGCAAACCGTTCTGCAGAGGTCGAGAAGACAGTGTTTGGTTTTTCTCCTTCACAAGTAACAGAGCTGAGGTGGCCCTGCTGGCGAGGGTCCGACCCGGACTCAGAAGGCGGCCGGTGCTGGCTTGGCTCTTAAGGCTGCCGCCGCTCGCGGAGGTCCTGCTCCTCCCCCTGGGGGAGGCTCCCGAGGAAGCCCTCCTTGTCCTCTCGGGGTAGGGCTGAATGTTCACTGCCCTTTCACTCCTGACCCACTCTGGCCATTTGCGTGGCGCAGGAAGAGCCCTACACGGCCCTCCGAGCCTCAGCCAGTGGGATCTTCTCACCATCAGTGTCTCACGTGTTCTCTCAGCTCCGAGGCTCGTCGGGGACTCGCTTCCGATGCAAGTGCTTCTGTCTTCCAGCAGGCCGCCTTAGAGCCTGACCGGTCTTGTCACCCGCTACCAAGTGGCCCTGCCAGGAGCCCGGTGCTCTTGGAAGGCGGCTCACTAAACTCAGCCCGTGGGACGAGCGCCCAGCCCCCGCCGACCCTGCCCAGCTGGAGCCAAACCCGGGAGATGGGCTAAGCCAATGTGTTGGGGCTTTGCTGTGATTGAACACGTGTATTCTGAAGGAGGTTTAATTAACATTTAGACCTCATCTGTAATGTCTTGGGGAGTCAGATTTTTCCAAACTGGGAGATAAACAAGGTGGGCGTACCCCGTGTGACAAATGCAATCAGTGTCTTTAAGATTTTATTTATTTATTTGACAGAGAGAAACACAGCGAGAGAGGGAACACAAGCAGGGGGAGTGAGAGAGGGAGAAGCAGGCTTCCCGCCGAGCAGGGAGCCCGATGCGGGACTCGATCCCAGGTCTCCGGGATCATGACCTGAGCTGTAGGCAGAGAGGCAGGCAGAGAGAGGAGGAAGCAGGCTCCCCGCTGAGCAGAGAGCCCGACTCGGGTCTCGATCCCAGGACCCTGAGATCATGACCTGAGCCGAAGGCAGAGGCTTTAACCCACTGAGCCACCCAGGCGCCCTAAAAATGTTTTTAAGAGCAAATTGCTCTTTCCATCAGTCTCCACCCTGCTTCTACCTGGTTGCCATGACAGCAGCTGGGATTCTGGAAGGGACATTCAAGTACAGGCGGATCAAGAAAGCCAAGGGATCCCAGAAGGTCCTCCCAGCTCTGGTGTTTCCAAACTGCATGAACCAAACGTCAGTTTGTAAAATATTTGCTAATCATATATATTTGATAGGGACATGTATCCAGAATATGTAAAGAATTAGACAACAAAAGGACAAATAATCCAATTTAAAATGAGCAAAAGATTGGAATAGACATGTCTCCAAAGAAGACATACCCAGGACCCATGAGCACACAAAGAGATGCTCAGTGTCACTGGTCATTAGGGAAATGCAAGTCAAAACCACAGTGAAAGAACCCTTCACACCCACGAGTCTGGCTCTAAGTTTTTAAAGAAGGCAGTAAGAGGTGTGAGGATGTGGAGAAACTGGAACCTTCCTGTGTTGCTGCTGGGAATGCAAAATGATGCGGTCATACCGGAGCGAGCGCTGGCCGTCCCTCAAGATTCACACTGAGTGACCACGTGACCTAGCAATCCCACTCCGAGGTATACCCCCAGAAGAACTGAAAACCAATGTTCACTGCCGCAGGATCCTTACCAGTAAAGAGTGAAAGCAGCTAAAATTTCCATCAACTGATGAGTTTTGAAACAAAATGTGGTTTCTCTGTGCTAGAGACTGAGTCAGTCATAAAAAGAATGAAGTGCCGGGGAGACTGAATGAGCCCCTTTATGCAAAACGTCAGCCGCCAGGAAATGCACGGAGACACACAGTGGATGAGTGCTTGGGGGGGTGGAGATGGTCACAGCCCTGTGCAGTGACTAAAAATTGTACACTTTCAAAGAGCAAATTTTATGGTATGTGAATTACATCTTGATTTTTAAAAATACAATGAATAAAGAAAAAAAAGACCCATAAGGGACTCCTCACTGCCTATCGAAAAAAAATGCATGCTTGATATTAACTTTGGTGACATCTGGGGCTCTGTTCTTTTCCAGCTTCTAAAATTTGCTTTCTAAAGCCTCTTTGACCCTGATGTCTGCTATAATCTGGGTGTGAGGTAAGGAATAACATACAGTACTGTGCCTTCAGGTGACTGGGGTGTGGCCACAGGGGGCAGTAAACCAGGGGGCTTGGGTTCCACATGGTTCAAAATGGTCCCTCCTGGGACAGACAGCATCTGCCCTCTTGTCTGCCTACTCTGTTCCGAGGGAGGGCACTCTAGCCAAGCAAGCCTGCAGCCCCGTGATGGAGACCGGGCTCTGTCCATATCCCCCCCCCATCCCCCCCGCCTCCTCAGTGGTATTGGTTCCGGTGTCCTCTTTCCCACCTGGTCAGAGAGGAGCCGGCCCCCCCTCCCTCGGCCCGCCTGCCTGCCTCCCCCCACACCCCCCAGGCCTGAGGAGGACGGGCAGGGGTCCAACCAAGCCAGGGGGGCCTGCAGCTTGTTTATTTGGATTCCCAGGGGCTGATGAGGATCCCACTTGCCCCACTTTCCTGTGCACACCCCCACCCCGTTCCTCCCTGCCCCCCAAGTGCTAGGCCCACTGAAGAGTGCTTGCAGGAAAGCGTGGTGGGGGTTGACCCAAATAGGAGCTGATTTGCCAAGTCCTTCTTTCTTGCCTACAAGCAGATCCAAGTGGGGCACTTTCTTGAAAATGTTGTCTTGTGTAAAATACACTTAACATACCATGTACCATTCTAGCCACTTTAAATGTCTACTCCACGGGTATTAAGTACATTCCGTGGCCATACGACCATCCTACCATTTGGGTGTTTCCAAAGTGGGGTCCTTTCATAGAAGGAGTGCAACAGTGGGAGAGAACACAAGGGAAAGGGTGGGAAGCAGGGTGCCAGTGTCCTAGGGCTTGCCCCTTCCCCTGCCTCTCGGTCTCCCAAAGGTGGGGCCTGGCTGAGGAGGAGGGAAACCGGGCAAGCGCGTGGGAGAGAAGGAGCCGAACTTGAAGGGCCCTCTCCTGCGTCCCTCCCCAGCCAGGCAACAGTACCAGAGGGGAGCCTCCCTCTGGGAGACTTGCAGAAAGAGGCCTGCTGTGGTCCCCTGCACTCCCGAAGCAATGCCACCAGAACCCACCCTTCAACCCTCCGTCCCCGGAAGCTTCCAGGCAACTGGCCTGCCTGCCGATCATGACTGTGAAGTCAGAGGCACGTGGAACTTTCCTGTCCTTCCAAGTTGCTCTCTGATCGGCAGTCCATGCAGATCGTGTGACGACTGTGATGTGTTAACACACACCGACCCGGGAAGCGTTGTTCTCATCCCTTGACTCTCCGCACCAGCCCAGCAGCGGGCTAATACTACTGCATGGACTTTGAAAGTAGCCCATTGGCCAAATCAGGAATATCCAATTACATCCCCCTCTGTTGAAGGGCAGCCCCATGTAAAACTACCAGCCCAGGATGTGGAATGCACACATATTTGTCATGTCACAAAGCCCCGCCTCCTCTCTCAGCACAGCACGCTGACCGCCACCTCCACAGCCGATGGCCTTTCGGAAGCATCTGCTGACAATTCCTGGAGTCTGCCCCCTGTGGGTTGGTCCGAGGTCCTAGGGCCCACCCCACCCCCGCCCATATTCAAGACAGATGGGGAAGTGGGGGCACAAAGGTCCCAGCATCGCAGCTCATGCGTCCCTAACGCGTGCCCATTCCACCTTCGGGTATTTCGGTTCATCTGGGAAGACTTTCTATCACGGTCTGTGAGTGGCATGAGCCCAAACCGAGACACGAGCTGCTCATTTTCTGATGAAGCCATCAGAGTTGAGAGCCCTCTTAGCTCTCTTAGTTCCTCAAATTAATTATGCTTGAAAAAAGAGGGTTCAAGACACAAATTGGACAAATCTACGTGTGGCTGGGCCTCTGGGTAAAAAACGCTAAATGCTTCTCTTCTTTGGAGGAAATGTTTCCCGGGCATGCCCGTCAGCTACTCCCATGGCAGTGACTCAGATGCCTCAGTCCCCTCCACGGAAGCAGAAGGGGGAAGACACACTAAAGGCCAGAGAGCAGAGAGCCGACTGTCAGGATATGCTCCGGAGGACGTGCACCGCCGAACTCAGTAACGTTACCGGAGACCCTGGTGAGGGCCCAGTACCTCGGTGGGATTATGGGAGACAGGAAGACCATGACGGATTGAATGAAGACTGGGAAGCAGACTGAGGAATGAAGGAGTGGGGCAGGATCCCCTCTGTTCTAACCAGCCAGGGGCCTCAGAGAGCTTCAGAGAACCCAAAGCTGGGGAAAAGAGCCCTAGAGACTTGATTCAGCCGTGGCCTTTGAAGGCAGCCAGTTTCATTCTTCCTGGCCCAGTGCCAGCCCAGGGCAGGGATGGGTGACCTAACAGGGCTGGCTGTTGGGAGTCTCCTCCAGAGACGGGGGATCCTAACTCCCACTGCATGCCTCCCCTTCTGCCTCCCCACCTCCTGCCCAGGACCTTGTTTATAGGATCCAGAAAGGAACATTAGAGAACAAGTCTACAAACTGGGAGCTTTCTCTGGGCCCCTCTGAGGATGTTGATGGGGTGAGGGAAGAAGAAATGCAAGTTCAGTGGCCCCTCAGAGTCTTTAAAAAAACAAAACCGAACCACTGAGAAGTGCTGGGGAGGGGGCTGGTGGTTAAGGCCGAAGCAGATAAGGGGACCCCAAAAAGGAGTAAAAACCACCCTGCTAGGCTAAAATGTAAATGCAAGCCTTTGCATTAATAAAACACTCAGTGAAATAAATAATTCAGTCTAGCCACGCCTTTTGTTTTGATCCAAGTGGGAAGACAGTAGCAGCTCTTACCAAATGGCCCCCAGTGACTTCCTCTGTGGCCAGGACATGCCCCGAGTGGTGGACTCGGCCCCCACCCAAGCCTACTGCATTCCCAATTAACACTTTTCAAAATGAAATTTAGGGTGCTTTTTTCCCTTCTTCCTAATGAGGTTTCTTCCTTCCCTGCTGTCTTGCTACAAAGCTTGATGCTGTCTGAGTGTGTTCATATGGTGCTCGAGTGCGTTATCTGACCTTGATTGGTGTTTGGGGAGCCAGTTAAATAGATTACACGGGGGTTACCTTGGCAACTGTCTTCGCTGATTTAGCAATGCAGTTCATTCTTGGACACGGGACTCTCCGGCAACTCTGCGATCCCACCGCTGTGCGTTAATCATTAACACCGAGCTGGACATCGGCTCTGCCGGCCGGCCGCCAGGACCAGGCTGGAGAAGGGCTGCCCGGTCCTTTTAGCTATGACTGACATGGTCCCCAAGGGGGCCCTAAGTGTGGGGCCCCAGAAGAAGGAAGCGGCCAGGAGCTATCCTTTGATCTGTCTGTTCCTTTGACCCCGGTCCTCAAGGGCGTTGAGGAAGATCACAGGGCTCCATCCCTTGGGCTGGAGCTAGAGGGCTGTAACCCAGGCCCGCCTCCTCCCGAGCTGGCCCGGCGGCCCCAGTCGCGCTCTGCTTCTCACTCACGGTATGGCTTTGGGCAAGTCACCTCACTTCCTAGAGCCTCGGTTTCCTCTTCCATACATAATGTGGGGCAACAGTAGCACCTCCCTCCTAGCACTGGCGAGGACACAGAAAGCCCCTGGCCCCTGGCACCCTGCCGACGCTAATTGTTATTATTACCTGGCTCGGTGGCTCACAGAGTGGGGATATCTAGCCATTATATGCTGACAGAACTGTGCCAAATTAACGATTATGTCTACTTTATGTATGAGGCTGAGGCTCTGAGTGGCTCCTAAGTCCAGGCTGTACAGCTGGTAAGAGGCAGAGCTGGGATTAGAACTCAAGTCGATCTGATCCGTATTTTGGGCTCTGGAGGGCTGTCTGCCCAGGAGCAGTCAGGTTGCCGGGCCAGGGGTGCCCACTGCTCCCCTGGAGTGCGCGCTAGGAAAGTGGACCCTCCTTGAGCTGACGGTTTGAGGCCCAGGGTGGAAAGCAGCTAGGGAGTTAGCCCACCAGGCCTATGACCCGTCTAAGCCGACAAACTTAGATGATAAGGAATGACATGGCCACGCAGGCAGAGACCTGCACCGCCGCAGACTCTGGCTTTCTGGCCGAGGGGACTGACTATTCCTTGTCTTCCCACTTCATTAACAAGGGGCTGAGGCCGAGAGAAGTTACCTCCCTGACTGGGCGACCTCTGTGCATACACTCATGTTTCATTATAAGTAGTAGATGCCTCAATAGTAGCGGGGCTGAAAACAGGCCTCCAAGAGGACAGACAAACCGGCGGGCAAATGGCTTCCCAAGTGTTGGAATTTTTGACTGTCTGAGATGGGAACATCTCCGGAGAGCCCCATCTGAGCCCTGGATACTCTTCCTTGCTTACCTCCATGTCACGGCTGCCGGGGAATGAGCTCGATTGAGGGCGGTGTAGGGAAGAGCTGATGTTTCTTTGGCAAACCTCACACGCCCACTAACTGGCCCCCTAACCCACGTGGTATGGGGAAAGTGCATGGGCTTTAGAGCCAAGCAGAGCTGAATTCAAACCCTGACTTTGCTCTGCACTCAATGTATTGTTTCCTCCCTGTGAGTCAGTTTCCTGGATAATAGCTACTTTCCTAGGTTGTTATAAAGAATGGAGGTAATGTATGCAAATTACTTTATATTGTAGATAATGGAATACTCTTGAACATTTTTTTCAGCAAAAGTAGCATGAGATCTGTGTTTTAAGAGCACATGAATTGCTACAAAAATGATAGAATGAATGGGGGAGGGAGATTTGGAATAATCCCAGCAAAAATGACGATAGCTTGGACGAGGGCAGTAGCATTGGGCCTGGAGAAAAGTGGGTGGATGTATTCTGTATTTTTAGGACGTAGAGTGGTAAGGACCAGACAAGGGAGGGAGAGGAGTCAACAGCGACAGCCTTCAGACCTGACCCACAGCAGGGGCTGTGACATGATGGTGCCCCATACCAAGCTGGGAAGACCAGGGGAAGAGGCGGATTTGGGGAAGGGGAGGGGAAGTGGAAGTGATGAGTTGGATGTGGGACAAGTTGGTTTGAGAGATCTGTACAGCGTCCAGGAGAGATGTCTAGGGGACACTTTGCTATGTAGACTCTGAGGCTTAGGTAAATTGTTCAGGGAGAGTGGAAGCAGCAGGGAGCCCCAGAAGAGTTCCAGGCCGGGGTGTAACACGATTGTGTGTGCGAAACTCAGAAAGGTCATATCATAAAACACGGAGGACAGATTGGAGGGAGAGACCATAGGCAGGGGACCAGTCAGGAATTTCTTGTAGGCCCAAGATGGTGCTGGTGGTGGGCCCAGGGAGGATGAGATAGCTCCCATATGTGGAGGAGTAGGATGGACCAGACTTGGTAACTGGTTGGCTGTGGGAAATCAGAGAGGAGTTTTGGGTGACAGGGAAGAGGATGGGCTATTTCCTGAGATGATGAGCACTGGAGGAGGGACAGTTCTCAGGGGAAACTGCCAGTGTGAGGGGACCTCCTGCAGGAGATGTCCATGACCCACACCCAGTGCCCCGGAGAGGCCGCCAATGGCAGGCATCCACCCTCCTCTGAGGGCTTGAAATGAGGTACCACAAAGAGGCCTGCCCGCGGCAGCTATCGGCAGCACTGAGCCCATGGGCAGGGCACCCCTCCAGTGACCCGGCATGCTCTGCCATGTTGAAACCCCAGTTCTCCTGAGGAGGAAGTGACAGCTTGTTGGGATACCACATCAGTTTCTAGGCAAACATCAAGTGAGTCAGTGGGTCAGCTGCCAAAAGTGAGGGTATGAAGTGCACAGTGCCCTGGGAGGTGCTGAGGGCACTTAGCATGGAGGTGGGAGAAGGCAAGGAACCTGTCTCATGTGTAAAACACACATGTTTTCTGTGCACATTCCTGCCCGTTGGCTCCTGACATCCCAATGCCTTCAAAGCAGGCCCAGGGCAAGGACTAGTCTCATCATTTGACAGCTGGCGAAACTGAGGCTCAAGGTAGAAATGTTAGAGCTGGCTGACAGATGACATCACATTGGGAGTTTGAAATCAGCTACGAAATGCTAGCAGCACATCACTGCCCCAGGTCACTACAGACCCATCTTCCTGCCCCTGTGGCTGTGCCTGCAGCCAGGGGTTATGAGTCATGGTTTGGGGGCTATGTGTGAAGGATGTCCACCTTGGAATTAGATGAGAAGACAATCTGGGGTCAGCACTCAGTCCTAGGTCTTACAAAGCACTTCTAGCACCCGGCCCAGGGATACCCAACTGGCCGTGCTGATTTACTGCTGAGACTGATAACCAAATGAGAATTTCCAGTCCCTCCACTTGCTACACCAAGTCCTCTCATGAGTCAGAGCGAAGTGGAACCCTTTAGCATGGAGTCTCCTTTCATTTCCACTGTACTATTTTGAATATTAGACACATCTATCTCAGCTTCTTAGTCTGGCTTAGATCCTAACAGAAAAAGAGAAACATGTCAACACCAAATCCCAAGAAGGAAGATTCAGGGATGTAAGAATCCCAAGCAATGACAGACACCATTTAAGAAGGAAATCAGAGCTCCACAAAAATAGGTATATTTTTCACCATACATCATCTTATTTCATATGGGAAAGCAAAATGAATTGGAGAGTTTGCAGGCTCTTGGGGTAAAAGGAGTCACAGAGAAGACGGTTTCTGCTGTTCACCCTTAAATAAATAGCTGCTGTTCTTGCTTGTTAAAATGTAAAATTTCCAGATCTAAATGTCAAAGAATTCTAGGAAAAATTGCAAAACCATTACTTCATAAACATGTAATTGTGCTATTACTTCTAAATGCGATGACATTCTATAAATATCACAGTTCAGGCCTCATAGTCTATAAATAGACCCAGTTAATCACCGGAAATAGATTTTATTTCTTGAATTATAATGGAGTAAATTACAGAGTCTCCATTTTCCAGTGGAAGAGTTCACTCCCAGTTTTGGTGGTATCTTTCCCTCTGCTTAGGCTCCTCCATGAGCTATAAATACTCTTCAGTGAGTATCAGGACAAGGACAGTGGGAGGAAGGGATCGGTTCCAGTCGCCAGAGCCCCAGTCTAAAACCCTTGAAAGTATTTAGACTACCCTGCTGAAGCCTGTCCACTCAACACTGGGATAGATGGGTGTGGGCAGGGCTGAGTGCCCTCCTTAGGGTACCATTGTTAGGGGTGCCTGCAGCTGATTAGATAAGCACGAGATGCTGTGGACTCCGAAGTTCACGGAAGGGTGATCTGGAATGCCTTCTATTCAGCACCAAGATAGGCTAGAGGGTCCCAAGTGGTTGAAACTAAAGACCTTACATCTGTTGTTGATGCTTTCCCAGAGTCTCTGGCTTATATCTGGCTGCTGTAAACACCTCAGTAAGCCACAGATTTGGCTGTTGTGTAGCTTAAAACATGCCCCTACTTACACAGTGAAGATTGTGCATGGTTCGTTACAAAAAGAGAACGTATTATCTCTTTCCCCCTTGCAATACACACATCAGTGCCACAGTGGGCTTAGAACAAGAAGTTGGATATGCTTTGTGGTCTCTGGGATTCTGAGGCCAAAGGGAGTTATTATCAACTACTTGCTTTTTCTAGGCCTCGGTTTCCCCATTTGCCAAACTCACTGCAACAGGGATGCAGTGAGATAGAGCCGAAACTGAGTCAGGAGACATTTGTGCCAGTTCTGGCTTCACCTTGGGCCATGACCTTGGATTAGTCTTCTTCCTTCTCTTGGGTTCAGTTTCCAACAGTATTATGGAAAGGAAGAGGGAGAACCTGGGCCATTTGGTCTATACTGCAGGCCTGCTCATTGGCTCAGTTAATCAGCCACTTCTTCTAAGGGCGCCTCCCTGCAACTCTGTTCCTTGAGCACACGGCTGGGTTATTATTATTATTATTATAGAAAGGCTTTTCTGAAAGTATGATTTGTATATCCCTACCCTGGCTCTATAAAGGATTGGGGTTAGGGTGGGCATTGTCCGAGTTGATAAAGTAGGAACACTGAGAAAAAATAATCAGGGGAAAAGGGAAGAAACAAACCTGATATTTCCAAGCATTAACATAATTTGGGGACTACACATAACACTTAGCCAGGAGCCTACTGGCAGCCAGAGCAAAGAAGAAAGAAACAAAACAAAACATGTAGAACTCCAGATTTTTCATCAGCAGAAAAAAGAAAGCATATTTTTTCCCCCTCAGGGAGACATATTTTTCCCAAATGGCCCCAAATCCAGAATGAAAGGAAAGTTTTTAAACCCGAGGTTTTAGAGTTAAGATACTCAGTGGAACACCAGTCAAGAGTTTCAAAGTAAATTCAGAAGATGGTCATAAACCTGTGTCTGAGACTAATTTTTAACCAAGCTTCAGGCTCAGGGTTTAAGTAGAGTGTCATGGGCGCAGTTCTACCGGGGGCTGGCCTTTTGGACTCGGGGCAGATGTGCTGAGGTATGACTGTCTGTATAGTGCCCCCAAAGAGGTGATTCTTTCCCCTTGACAATTGTATCCCTTCACTTTGGGATGGTAGCCAGTAGCAATTTGTTTCAGTGACTGGTGTCAGTCCACATTTGAAAGGGTCAGCACCCGGCCAGTCCAATGTGCTGAGAGGGGGAAGGAAACACGGGATCAGGCCTCAAAGGGTTTGTGCTCAAAGCAAGAGAGAAGACGTCTCCCAGGGAGCTGTCCCATGATGCCCCAGAGGCTCCAGCCTTCCTGAGGGAAGGACCTGCCTCTCCCTCTGCCCAATGCTGACCAAAGCCAGAGGGGGAAGGAAAGGCTGGCGGAGGTGTCCATGGGACTCAGCATTCCACACAGCGTGGAGGTGAACAAGGACTTGGAGGAAGCTCCCACCTCGTGACGGACAGCAACCGATGTCCACAGGTTTTACTCATGCTGCCTTCGGGCTTGGCACCATCTTGCCGGGCAAGATGGTAGTCCTCTCACACAGGATGCTCACGGGGCTCAGGGAGTCCTGGTTCCAGGGCTCTGAATTTCATGTGTCTCAATGAGGTCTTCAGCTCGCCGGGTTGGAGAGGTGATACGAACAGCAGGCCTTGGACGGCATGGCCCTGTACTGGGCTTATTTCCCGTGTCACCCAATCTATGCACGCGCGGAAACATGGTCCCCGAGGTTCATGCCACCAAGCTCTTCTGAGTGCCTAGTCCATCTCTGTGCCAGGCAAAGAAGGGTCCTAGCATAAATTAGGCCAGTCAGGACCATCAGATTTCGCAGTTTAAAGGGGTAGACAGCCAGAGGAACAGTGTGGCAGGAGACCTGAGAAGAACCCTAAAGAAGAGGGCACCCAGATGACTATAGGGGCTTGCTGGGGGGCGCTGGCAGGCCGTGAAGGCCAAGTGGTTGTAGGCCCAGGTCCTGTAGGGTCTTGCGGGCCATTCCAAGGGGCTTGGAATTTGTTCTGATGACAACGGGAGCCCACGGGAAGGATGGGAGTGAAGAAGGGACGCGGACAGGACTCTGAGCAAGGTACAGGACAAACTGCAGGAACGAGCTCTCCTGGGGAAGAGTATGGCAGTGGACCCTAAGGTATTCTGTGGGTAATGTGGCTCTTCTGTTGGTTGGATGGGTAGGAAATGAGAAGGCACCCCTGGCCTTGTACGGACTTGGACCGTACTTTGCTGGATGCCCTTAGGCAGCCATTGATGGCTGTGAGGTTCCTCTATCCCGTGGGCACAGCCTTACAGCTCCCCGAATGTGTCATGAGCCCCTGTCCCTCCGTTCCTTACCAAAGTCCTGGGAATTTGGCTGGGAAGAGTTGAGAGCAGAGGTCAAAGGCCTGACCAAAACCACACAGTTGGAGCCCGGGTTATACTTCCTGGTCTTCCCACACGCCAGCCAGGTCTCTGGGTCGTTTTGCCCTGTCACTAGGTGTCAGCCCCCTCCTCACTGGGCGTGCCTGTGTATGTGAACCCAGAAAAGCTGTGAAGACATTATTTAGAAAATATTTAGAGAATAGTTCTTAAGGTCAAGGAGCAAGGTGTGCCCATCACTGACACTGTCCTCCCTCCTCGTCCCCCCTTTTGTCTGCCCCCCAAGTCTGCCTGCCCCTCTCCTGTACGGCTCATGGAGGACGGTGCTGTGGGCGTGGGTCTGTTCGCTTTCATCCAACCTGATGCACTTTTCAGTTAGAAAATGTGAATGTCCCCGGAGGCCCAGCTGGCTCTTTGTTCTCTTTGTTTAGAAATTAGCTTAGAGATATCAGCTAGCAGATTAAAAAGCCCATATCAGATCTGCTAAAATCACTTCCCTTCCAGATTTCATTTCTGCTCCTTCAGGAAATTTCTGCTGTCCTTTGAGGATGATGGATTTTCTTTCTGTTCAACTCTGGGAGACAATGCCTCTTCCAGAGAGGGTCTGGTGAGGCTCTGTGCTAGGGGTGGTGAAGGGTTACTGCAGGACTCACCCTCCTCTCCAGGTCTGGGGCCTCAGTGGGCCTGATCTCTGAAAAGTGCAGCACCCGCCCTCCACCTCCCTTCTCAGTTGGCGTTGTTTCCCAGCGAGGCTATCCGTGGTAGCAGCTCCTTCCTTCCCTGCTCCCCATCCCTGCCAACGCCTATCAAGCCCTCCAGGGGTGGCACAGAGTCTCCATGCCTTTGCCCTGGAAGATCTGAGAGGCAATCTGATCTCAGCTGGGAATGCCATCCATGGTGCCGGAAGTGAGAAATGGCTGGGCACGATGTGTGCTACTGTCCAAGCTCTTGAACAAACTCACTTCATAATGCCCCAAACACTGGAGTTTCTCTCCAACTGGGCAAATGCCCTTCCTCTCGGTTGATTTCTGGGGATGGCGGTGGAACAAGACTTCACTGGCCACAGCTGCTTCCTCCATCCATCGTTCCCTCCCCAGCACCTCTAGCCAGGTGTGGGGCTCACAGAAGGAGAACCTAGATGCCTTGCGGTCTGTGGTTCTCTCCGAGAACCGTAGATGGACAGGATATATTAACCGACCGAGGACCCAGAGCAAGTAAGAGGTTAAGCTGGGATTCACACCCAGATCTGTTCGGTACCCAAACCAGGCCTTGTTCCATTATACCACAGCTGGACACTGGCCACCATGGCATGGGTGCCGGGGTCTGTTTGCAGACTGGGTGGGCCTTCTGAAAGCTCAGCACTGAGGAACACGTAATGCCAAGGAGCAGTAAGGAGCTGAAGATGCGGTCCCTGCATTGATTAGACGCACGAATCCCCCGAGAGATAAGGTGGCCAATGGAGAGGCTGGGGTACAGAGGATCCTAGAGTTTGTAAGTTTGCTAAGGAAGGTGCTGATGGAAACTGATTACTCTTCCAAGGAGTTTTGGAAGCAGGGGATAGCACAGGCTGGGGACTTTGTGCGCAGGGGAAGCAAGGCACCCAATGGAGAGCCAGTCAGAGGTGGGTGGGAAGTCCTATTGGGCAAGTGCATAAGCCAAAGGTCAGAGGTTCAACTGCATGCAGGGCAGCTCTGTGCTACTGAGCAGCCTGGGCTTGCTCATCTGTGGGGTGTGACGAAAAGCCTGCCTGGCAGGCCGGGGGACGCTTCAGCTTATGGAGAACTATACTGAACATGGGAATGTATGCTGCCATTTTGCAAGGCAACTAGCCAATCGCTCAAGGAATCTATTTTTGAGACCCTACTACACACACTAGTCTAGGCTTTGGGGACACTTGCAGCTCTCAGTCCTCTATTCTTTCTGTAAAAGAAGATACACCCCTTGGCCAGAGAGGTTGAACAATGCAGGCAGAGGTGAGAGCGACTCAGTCACTCTTTCTGAATTAAAAAGAGGCCTTTGGCTGGGACAGGGATTTGGGTTCTTTGGAGGCTCCTTTTTCCCCTCCCTTGGAGTGGCAGCATGTGAGGCCCACTTCTGGGCGGGCTTGGAGTGGAGTAACATGGAAGCCCAGCCCCCCAGCCAGCTTTGCAGTCTCTTTCCCCCTTTTCTTTTCAGGAACTGTGCCTTTCCCGGTGCTTGGGCCTGTTCTTTCAGTAATCTGAAATTATCAGATCTAGTCTAATGTTTAATATTATGTATTTAGGAACGAAATTCTTCAGCTTACATAAAATCAAATTTCTCAGAAGTCACAGTCAAGAAGACAGGGATGCAGCTACCCCCAGGACCATCTTGACCTTGCATGTGACCAGGACGCATTGTCCTCGCCTCCTGCTGCCCAGGTGCACTGAGCCTAAGCACCTACGCCCGGCACTTAAGACCCTCCGTGACTCGATCTTGCTTCAACTCCTCCAACTCCATTTCCCCATGTTCCAGCTGCTCCTGCATGGTCTCCATTCCCTGAGTTCTTTCCGTGCTTTCTAGTCTCTCTGACTTGGCTCGTGCCATTCCATCTACCTATAATTTCTTTCACTCCCTTCTCTGTCTGTAGGAATCTCACTTATCTTTTAAGGCCCGGTGCCGTGCCAAATCTTTTAGACAGTCTTTCCTGACGGCATGACATGCGAACTGATCAACACAGTTCTTGAGCTCAAGTAGATGCTCAAGAAACTTTTTTGCCCATCCCTATTGCTGACTGCTGCTTCTTCCTGCGGAATTATTCATCTCACTTTCCTCTCTGTTCCTGCTGCATACTTGCTTGTTCTTTGCTCTAAGAAATCTTCTGCCATTGTGGTTAATGACAGGGCTCAGGAATCAGATAGCTTTGGGTCACCAGCTAGGTACGTGACCTTAAGCAACTCATATCAACCCAGAGACTCAGTTTTCTCATCTGTCAACGAGAATGCTAACACCCGCTCCACAGTGCCGTGTATGGATATGGCATAACACACAGAACTCTTTCAGAAGACAGAGTACCTGGTCTATAGTAAGCATGTAATATGGGGTTGTTGTTATTATTGCCTTGATAAAATATAGGGACTTCCAGGTCCAGCAAAGATGGAATAGTCCCATTCCTCCCAGGTGTCCTCTGTGACAACTAGTGCAACCTGGAGGTAATGCAATAAGCAGCATAGGAAGACCTCAAGAAGAAGAAAGAAGATAAAGGACTGTCTAGGGAACTTGGAACTTGAGGAATGACAGGGTGGTGTGTTCCCTGGGTTTCCTTACTGCCTCCCATGTATCCCTGGCAACACACTATAGACACTTATAACCTAAAACCGGCAACAGGCATACATGAAGTGGCTGAAGAAAAATCTTCTCCTTCTAGCCAAAGAACTAGGGAAAAGGTGACCTAGTGGAACAGAAACATTTTTGACAGTACCTGTCCTACTTCAGCCAAGCAAGAAGGGAAAAACTACTCCCTCCCTGTGGTATCAGCAAGATCTACTGGGAAACAGAATCTCTGGCCCCACGCCAATAACAAAGAGGTAGAATGAGACAGTGAAAGGTGGTGATAGTTGGCACTCAACTTTTTCAGACATGGTAGTGTTCATGTGGTCCAGCAGGAAGATGAACTTCCACTTCTACCTTATGGCAACAAGATAATGCCAAGTGGTATAATTTGGCACTGTGCTTTTGCAGGGATCGTATTATTAGGGCCCATTGGTGAGCAGAGCATCTACCACCAGCTGGACCCACATATTACACCTCAACAGGGTGACTACCTGCAAAAATGAAGATTAAATAGATCCAAAGTCTCATAACATGATACCAAAAATGTCTGGTATATATTTGAAAATCACTTGCCATACCTAGAACCAGGAAAATCAAAACTCAAATGAGAAGAGACCATCAACCAATGTCAACTCCTAGATGACAGAGATGTTGGAATGATCGGACAAGGATTTTAGAGCAACCAATAGTAAAAAATCTTCAATGAGTAGTTATGAATATTCTTCGAACAAATGAAAAATAGAAAATCTTAGTAAAGAGATAGAAGACCAAAGAATAAAAAGATTAAAAATTTTAAACTACAAAATACAATAACCAAAACAAACAAACAAACAAACAAAAAAACCCAATGGATGGGCTTAACAGAAGAGTGGAGGGGACAAATGAAAGAACCAATGAATTTGAAGATAGAACAATAGAAATTACCTAATCTGAACAACAGAGAGAAATAGATTTTTTTTAAAAAAAACAACCCACACACAAATGAACAAAACCTTAACGATATGTGAGATAATAAAAAAAAAATGTGATATTTTTGTCATCAAAGTCCCAGAAGGAGAGGGGAGAGAAAGAGAGTGGGACTGAAAATATTGGAAGAAATAATGGGTGAGAAATTCCCAAATTTGACAAAAGATATAACCCTCCAGATTCAAGGAGCTAGGCAAAATCCAAGCAAGATGAACTCAAAGATGTCCACACCAACACAACATAGCCAAACTTCAGAAAACTAAAAGCAGATGAAAAAGAACCTTAAAAATAATTAGACAAATGATTCATGACCTATAAAGGTATGTCCTAGTCTGCCTGGGTTGCTATAATAGGGCACCATAGGCTGGACTGCTTAAATAACAGAAATGCATTTTTCACAGTTCTGGAGGCTGGGAAATCTGAGATCAGGGCACCAGTGTGGTCAAGCGAGGCCCTCGTCGTGGTTTGCAAATGGCTGTCTTCTTGCTGTTTTCTCACACGGGGAAGAGAGAGATCATCATTCTCATGTCTCCTCCTATAAGGGCACTAATCCCATTTTAAAAGGCTCCAGCCCCATGACATGATTACCCCCGAAATTCTCCACCTCCTAATACTATCGCCTTGACATATGAATGAGGGTACACAGAATCAGTCCAAAGCAAGATAGAATAGTGGTGTATTTCTTTTCAGAAATCCTGGAGATGAGAAGATGGCACAACATTTCTCCGGGGCTAAAAGAAAAGAACTGTCAACCTAGAATTCCATATTCAGAGAAAATAACATTTAAAATGTCTAAATGATGGTAGATGATTGAAGCAGAACTTATGACATTTGCTGATGGGCACATAAACACACATAGAGAAAATATTTAAGACATTGATACTATAAAGTGAAGGAAGGCAAAGGGACATAAGTGGAGGTAAGGTTTCTACACTTGACTCAAACTGGCAGACTGTTGACATCAGTAGATTGCAATACGGCTACTAAGAAAACTATACAAATAGATACCCTCAATAACATTATCAAAAAATCAAAATGGAATTCTAAAGAGAGAGATATGGACCGAGTGGATTGAAAAACATAACACAACACAAGTGTAAACAACAGCACTTCAAAATATGTGAAGCAAAAACTAATAGGACTGAAAAGAGAAATAGACAAATCCACAATTATAGTTGAAGACCTCAACGGCTCTCTCTTAATAACTGATAGAATGACTAAACACAAAATCAGCAGGGGTCTAGGAGGACTCAACACCACCACTGTCTGGCAGGATGTAATTGACAGTCATGGAGCCCTTCATCCAACAGTAGCGGAACAGGCGTTCTTTTCAAGTGCCTACAGAATATTTACCATCATAGACCATATTCTGAGCTATAAAACAAACCTAAACACATTTAAAATAATTGAAAATATACAGAAGGTGTCCTGTTACCACAATGGTATCTAAGTAGAAATCAAAATAAAACATCTTAAAATTTAGGAGACACAGTTAACACAGTGCCCAGAAGGAAATTTATAACACTAAATGCATACCTTAGACAAAAGGAAAAGTCTCAAATAGTCTAAGTTCCTACTTTAAAAGCCTAGAAAAGAAGAACAAAATAAACCCAAAGCAAGCAGAAAGGAGAAATAATAAATAACAGAAATAGATGAAATTGAAAACAGCAAACAAGACAAAAATCAATGAAATAAGCTACTTTTCAGAAAAGATCACTAAGGTTGACAAACATCTAGCAGTACTGACAAAGAAAAAGAGAAGAAATAGGTAATATCACTGCAAATCCCACAGGCATCAACAAGGGAATATTGGGAACACCTCCACACATATACTTTTGACAACTTAGGTATGATGGACCAAGTCTTTGAAAAGCACAAACTACCAAAAGTCACCCAATATGAAAAAGAGAGCATAAACAGACACATGACCATTAAAGAGATTGAATGCATACTTTTAAAAAAAAACTCCTGAGAAAGAGATCGCCAGACCCAGATGGTTTAATTGGCACATTCTACCAAAGGTTTGAAGAAGAATTAACACCAATTTTACACAGTCTCCTCTAGAAAATAAAAGAAGGAAGAAACTCCAAACTCATTTTCGGAGGTCAGTCTTATCTTGATACCAAAGCCAGATAAAGATGGTACAAAAAATGAAAATCACACACTGATACCGCTCACGAATGTAGAGACAAACATTCTTGAAACATATACTAGCAATAGGATTCAGCAGTATATGAAAATAATTATGTACCATGACCAAGTAGGGTTTATTACACGTGTGTAAAGTTGGCTCAATATTTGCAATCAATGCAATCCATTATATCAACATACTAAAGAAGAAAAGTCGCATTGAGCGTGCAAGAACATGGGGGGAAATCCAACAGTCACTCATGGAAAAAAAAACTCAGCAATTTAGGAATAGAAGATATTATGGACTGAATTATGTCCCCCTAAAATTTCCATATTGAGGTCCTAACCACCAATATGACTGTATTTTGAGATGAGACCTTTAAAGAGATAATTGAAGTTAAATGAGGTCATAGGAGTGGGACTCTAATGCAATAGGACTGGTGTCCTCATAAAAAGAGAGATACCAGAACTTTATCTCTGTCTCTGTCTCTCTGTCTCCCTACCCTGCATGTGCATGGAAGAAAGTCCATGTGAGGACACATTGAGAAGGTGGCATCTACAGCCCAAAGAGAGAGTTCTCATTAGACATCAACGCTGCTGGTATCTAGACCTTGGACTTTCATTCTCCAAAGCGGTGAGAAAATAAATTTCTGTTGGCTAAGCCATTCAGTGTATGCTATTCTGTTATGACTGACCAAGCACACTACCACAAAGGGAAACTTTCTCAACTTAATAAAGAATATCTATGAAAAACCTATTGTAGGGGGGCCTGTGCGGCTCAGTCACTAAGTGTCTGCCTTCGGCTCAGGTCATGATCCCGGAGTCCCAGGATCAAACCCTGCATGGGGCTCCCTGCTCGGCGGGAAAGCCTGCTTCTCCCTCTCTCACTCCCCCTGCTTGTGTTCCCTCTCTAGCTGTGTTTCTCTCTGTCAAATAAATAAATCTTCAAAAAAAAAAAAAAGAAAAAAGAAAAACCTATTGTACTTAAAGGTGAAGGGATGAATATTTTCTCTCTAAGATCAGGAACAATTAAACTTTTATTCAACAGAATACTGAAGTTCTAGCCAGCTCAATAAGGCAAGAAAAGGAGGGACCAGGAATATAGGTTGGAAAGGAAGAAATAGAACTGTCCCTATTTTCAGATGGCATGGTTGTCTACACACAAAAATATCCCAAGGTGGGTGCCTGGGTGGCTCAGTGAGTTAAAGCCTCTGCCTTCGGCTCAGGTCATGATCTCAGGGTCCTGGGATCGAGGCCCACATGGGGCTCTCTGCTCAGCGGAGAGCCTGTTTCCTCCTCTCTCTCTGCCTGCCTCTCTGCCTACTTGTGATCTTTCTCTGTCAAATAAATAAATAAAATCTTTTTAAAAAAAATCCTAAGGTAGGGGCGCCTGGGTGGCTCAGTTGGTTGAGCGACTGCCTTCGGCTCAGGTCATGATCCCGCCGGGATCAAGCCCCACATCGGGCTCCCTGCTCAGCAGGAAGCCTGCTTCTCCCTCTCTCACTCCCCGTGCTTGTGTTCCCTCTCTCGCTGTGTTTCTCTCTGTCAAATAAATAAAATCCTAAAAAAAAAAAAAATCCTAAGGCATTTGCAAAATGAGTAATCAGTAAGTTCAGCAATGTTTTGGGATATAAGATCAAGACATAAAAATCAATCCTAGTTTTATATAGTGGCACCAAGGATGTGGAAACTATACCTAAAAAGATAATATCATTTACAGTTAGTCCTAAAAAAGAAAGAAATATTTAGCTATAAACCCAACAACACAAGTACAGTACTTTTATTCTGAAAACTAAGAGGATCTAAATAGATGGAAAGACATACCATGTTCAGAGGCTAAAAGACTCAACATAATAATGATGTCAATTCTTTCCAAACTGATATGTGGGTTAAACGAGAGTCCAAAGAAAATGTCAGCAGGACTTTTTGGGTAAATATAGACAATATTATCCTTAAATTTATATAGAAAAACAAAGGAACTAAAATCTTTAAAACAATTTTGACAAAGAAGATTAAAGTAGGAGGAATTGCTCTGCTTGTTATTAAGGCTTGTTGTATAACTGTAGTAACCAGGACAGTGTGGTTTGGGCAGAGGAATAGACACATAGATCAGTGGAACAGAACAGGGAACCCTGAAATAGACCCACACAAATATGACCAACAGATTTTGACAAAGTTGCAAAAGCAATTCAACAGAGAAAGGATAGTCTTTTAAAAAATGGTGCTGGAGCAATTCAACATCCACAGGCAAAAAAACAAAACAAAAAAAGTAAGAAAATAAATCTAGCTATGATCTGCATAACTTGTTCAACAATGAACTAAAATGAACTCAAAATGGATCACAGACTTAAATGTAAAATATGTAACTATGTAAAACATTCAGAAGAAAATCCTCAGGACCTAAGGCTTGGTGAAGAATACCAGGGCGTACATACCAGAACCACAATCCATAAAAGCAAAAAAGAGATCAATTGAATTGCATCAAAAAGAAATACTTTGCTTGTGAAAGACCCTTTTAAGAGGATGAAAAGACACATTACAGAGTGGGGAAAAAAACCATTCCAAACCACATATTTGATAGAAGATTTTTATCTATAATATATAAAGAGCTCAAAAATACCAACCAACCACTCCCATTAGAAAAGAGTCAAAATATATGAGGAGAGATTGCATGGAAGAGAATCCACAGTAAGCACATAAATAAATACTCTCAATATCATCAGCTATCAAGAAGTCCTAATTGAAACCACAATAAGATATCTTTGTACACCTATCAGAATAGCTAAAAGAAGAAACAGCAATAACACCAAGTGCTGGAGATGACACTGAGAAACTGGATCACTCTACATTCTTGGTGAGAATGAATAACGGAACTGCCATTCTGAAAGATAGTTTGGCAGTTCCTTATAAAACTGAACAAGAAACTACAGTATGACTCATTTGGCCATTGATCCTGGAGAAATGAAAACTTATTTCACGCACAAAAACTCTACAGAACAGCTTTATTTGTTTCTTTTTAAGAATGTATTTTTAAGTAATCTCTACACCCAAATTGGGACTCAAACCATGGCCCATCCACACCATGGGGTACTGCTCAGGAAGAGAAGCAGAAGTGAACTAATGATACACACAGCAACCTGAGGGCTTTCAAGAGCATTATTCTGGGTAAAAAACTCAATCTATTTATATAAAATTCTCAAAATGAAAAATTTCTGGAGATGAATAGATTAGTGGTTGGGGGTGGTGGGATGGAGAAGGAGAGCGAGAGAGCAGTCATGTGTGCATGAGTACATGTGTGCGTGACGAAGTAGCACAAGGAAGATCTTTGTAGGGAGAAATAGCTCTGTGTCTGGATTGCAGCGGAGTAGGAGTCTGCAAGTGTGACACGATGACACCAAATCCCTGACCTTGTTACTGTGCTATAGAAATGTCACAATGGGAGAAACTGGGTGAAGCATCCACAGGTCCCCTCTGTAGGTTGTATCTCTGCAGCTTCCTCTGAATCCATGGTTATTGCAAAATGCAAAGTGAAAAAGAAAAAAAGTAGGCTCCATGGTGTGCTACTGTGGGGAGAGCATGGGCTTTGAGGTTAGCCAAGCGTGGGTTTGAAGTATGTCTGGGTTTCTCACAAGCCAGCCGTGAACTTGGTAAAGAGGTGCTTCATTTTTCCGAGCCTTGCTTTGCTACTCTGCAAAATGGGACTAATAATAGGGATCACCCCACAGGATTTTTGAGAAGGTCCCAGTGGCTGTGAAAGCACTTGGCTCCGGGTCTGACCCCAGTGGTGGGCTGATTGATTGTGACTCGCACTTGTTTCCTTTGTCTTGGGAGGAAAGAGATTGGGTGTTCCAGCCAGCTCTTGCCAGCAGACCGAGAGCACCTTAGACATCGGCACCGCCTGCCTCTCTTGGGCCCATGAATTGTGGCAGGGTTTCCAATTGCTTGTCTGGAGATGCACAGCACTAACAGACTATATCAAGGTGTCTTCATGCAGGATGGTGGGGCGTGCAAAATAATCCCACTGTTTGCTGACTCTGGTGGTGTTGCCCCCCCACCCCCACTTTTGCTCAGAAATGTCACTCCCCCCAACCAAGACCTCTTCGTCTGCCCTTGGCCTCCCACGTCTGTCTTCTCCATGGAGGCGCCAGCCTACCTGCCTCTGTCCCTCACTACGCCCCTTACCGGCTTCCTCTCCACTCTGGGCAAGAGTGCTCCTGCCCTCACAGTGTGGTCCTCCCGGCCTTTGCTGCAGCTGTTCCATTGCCCTGGATTGCTTTTCCCACTCCTGTCCTGTCGCTCTTTCAGGCCCTGCCCAGCTCTTCTGCCCTCCCCCAACATCAGCTGGGGTCTGTCCCCACCCCACAGACCCCAGCTTCCCCAGCCAAACGAGCTGTGCTTCTGGAGGCTCATGCTTCCCCGTGCTCCCTTTCCCCCAGCCCCAAGCTGGGAGGCTCCTGGGCCCCCCCTGGCTTGTCAGTAAATGTCTGTGGCGCGAGCGCCCGATGCCCACAGCTCGCATACGAGGAAGAGTGGCCGGAGCCCGCCAGCCTGCGACTCGGTTTGCAGTGTCCTCACCGATGTTGTGGAAGATGGAGACTTTCCAGTCAACGTGAAGGGGGAGCAGAGGCCGGAGAGTGTGAACTCTGTCATTGGCTTGGCAGTTACCCAGCGTGCCCCTGGGCTCACAGACGGCCATTGAGTGAGCCTCATAAAGGGGGTCTGTGTCCACAGGCCTGACACAGCTGGACCGGGTACTTGCAAAGGCAGTTGATATGCTGGATGGCACAGGCCGTTTCCTGTGAGTCGCTGTGCCCCAAGACCTGGCCCTGCCCCCACCCCTGCAAGCGTCAGAAAGCCTTGCAGCTACTCTGTTGGGCTGCTGTAGGCTGAGAGGCAGCGGCTGGAGAAAGAGCACTAGATGGAGAGTCCAGAGGCAGCTCGGACTTTCTAGAAGCCCTTGCACCCTGGGGATTCCCCTGCTCCCCAGGCATCAAAACGAGCCTTCCTGCTGCTCCTCTGCAGCTACGTTTGTACAGCCACAGACCAGAGTTACGCCTCGGTGGGAACGGTTTAATAGGCTGTGGTATATCCATTCATATCACGGAATACTACTCAGCAATGAAGAGAAGCGAACCACTGCTGTACACAATTCAGAGGCCTCCCTGGGGAGTGGCGCAGTGGAGAAGCTCCCAGCCTGGGCCAGGGATCCCTGGCTCTGGTTCTGCCCCAGGGATGGAAGACTTGAGCCTGAGCCGCCAGGAGCCCCAGCCCTGTGGCCCGTCCAGTAGGATGACCTACTCAGTTTCAGACACTCTACAAGTACAGAAGTCCAGGGTTGTCTGAGGGGATTTGCTGCCAGGCTTTCCTGTTCTTTAGCTGGGTGAAAGAATACCAAATAATACCAGAAGGTATTATTTATCCTGAAAAGTATTCTCTTCCCTCCCACAGGGACTGCACGTGTAGGTGTGGGGCTGTAGTCGGGGAAATTAAAATATGCAAATGAAAAATGCAAATGAAAAAAGCTAGGCATGGCTCGCCCTGGTGTTCCCAGGGTTTTCTTGAATAGCAACAAATTAAAGAAATGCTATGTAATCAAAGTTTATATCAGGCCTTAAGAAAGAAAAATTCCATTATCTCTAAATATAGCGACATGTTTCAATGTGTGCCTTTGCATCTTGAAATTGTGTACGCCTCGCCTCGCTGAGCCAGTGCACACATAGCGCTGGGTTTTGGGGAGTGTTGGGGGTGGGGAGCCTCCCCCCCTTTCTACTCTCTTTTGAATGTAATTAACAGATTACAATTAGCAGAGAAATGTAATTTGCACTACAAACCCTTTTTGGCCCAGATTTGGTCCCAGTTTTTCTCCTGTGCAACTGGGTTTGCCAATTCCCGCTTGCAGTTCCAATCTACGGGAGGGGCCCCGGCAGGAGCAAGGAGAGGGGGTTCTCCACGAGCCTGCCCCCCTCTACTTGGTCCTTGCTTGGCAGGAGTGGGATTCGGTGCCACTCCCCTGGGGCCACCTACCTGGGCTACGCAGGCTGCCCGGGGATTTGCACACTGTCACGTTCCTTTGGGCTTTGTAGGCGTCACACCGAACAAGACTTGCATTTCACTTCCCACCATGGAGCCAAGTTACCCGACATTGTCACCTCCAGTATCTTGATAAGAGATGGAGCTCTTACGAGGAACTTGGGCCCCACAGGCTGAGCTGCAGCATAGCTCATCGGCGAGTTCATCCTGCTTCCCTCGAGGTGAGCTTTTGCTTCGAGCATGCAGTGACGCCATCAGGAGTATCTCTGGGCACAGGAGATGGAGAAGGACCCAAAGCTTCAGAGGCAGGAAAAGAGCTAGTGGCTGTGTCCCTGTTTCTAAAGCAAGGGAAGGCTAGCAGCCATCGCCAAGCATCTTTCCGCCCCTCTGGAAGGGTTTATACAGCTTTCTGATTATCAGACCAAATTGGGGGGGAATCTGTCTGTCGATCAGAAAACAAGCGGGGTTCTTTTTTTTGTTTTGTTTTTGTTGTCTCTACAAATTCAAGGTGAAATCCTCAACTCATTTCTCTTACATAAACCACGCTCACACAGCGATCTAGTGGGGGCGCAGTACTGTTCTAAACCCTTTCCAGGTACGAACTCATTGAATCCTCAGGAGAGCCCTCCGAGGTGAGCATTGTCATCACCTAAAAATTACCTGCCCTGTGATGCCATCTGCATAATACTCTTGAGGTGGCAAAATGACAGAAGCGGAGAGCATATGAAAGCTTCCCAGGCGTGAAGGTTAGGGGGCGGGGGACATAGGGGCGACAACAAGAGGACCCCCGAGTCTTGGCTGCATCAGTGTCGCTCTCCTGGTGGCGAGGGCGTATGGGAGCTCTTTGCCAACAGCATGTGAATCTACGAGGATCTCAACATGAAAAGTTTACATTAAAAAATAATCTCATGTGTTCTCTCTTCCATAAATCTCATCTGTGAATGCTTGGCCCACCTTCACCCTTTACTTAGCCCTTACTTAACACCTCTGTGCCTCAGTGGCTAGATGCGTAAAATGGGGATATTAGTAGGATCCGCCTCAGAGGAATGGCTGTGAAGCCCTGAGGGACAGGGCTTCCTCCTCGGGTGCTGAGAGCCAGTGATAGGGCTGTGCCCACACAGGGGGAGCTGAGAGCAAAGACCCTTGCTGGAGCCAGTGATAGGGCTGTGCCCACACAGGGGGAGCTGAGAGCAAAGACCCTTGCTGGAGTGCGCTCGTGATGGGACCATGCGCAAACGCCTTCCTCTGGGCCACAGATTCTTTCTCTGCAACAGGAACACGAGGGCTTTGGGAGAGTCAGAGGCACGGAGAGGAAGCCGTCTTGCACAGAGCAGTGGTGTCCAGCGCTCATAGAAGTCGTCCCGGCGCTCTACCATCTTGCCGGAAGACCGCCCGCTGGCATTGAATCGCTGACTAAGTCTAAGCACTTGAGTCGTTCATCTGGCTCAAGTGGCCCTTCTGAAGATTACTTATGTTTTTATTTCTAGAAGGGTAATCCTTGTAAATGCTTTAGAAAGCCAACTAGAGCACCAGGTTTATATAAACAACGGAGCCCCCTTGCCCCACCTCTCCTCATCCCCAAGCCCTACGCCACAGAAGCAGCCCCTCCCGACTCCCGCAGCCCTTCAGCATCCAGTGTGCACTTCAGGAGTTCTGCGCGACGTGTTTGCACTGCAGTCTCTTGATTTTACCATTTTAGAAGATTCTTTGACTTCCTACTATGGAAGACAAGGATTTATCTCTCTCGGGTCATCCCTACACACTCTACCCTTTCCTGCCCTCAAACTCCCAGTATAAGCATATCACCACTTTTACTTAAATCACAGTTTGGGGTTTCCATTATGGAACTGTCAGAGTGGTCGTACCCCAGTTCAGGGAGGAGATTTGAGGGCTAGCTACTCTTGATACACATTCTGAGCCAGTCTTTCATCCTCGGCCCTATCTCCTGCTCCTCGTTTAAGAAGACCCTGGTTGCTTCAATCCCTGTGTCCTCACAGTTTCCATTTCCATGGTCCTCACTCTGCAGGTTCACCTACTACTCTCCCAGTCCCTTTCTAGATGCTCATAGTTGCCCCCTTTCGCCCTTTTCTGCCCCTATGGGTGTAGGCCCCTCTTAATTTCTTTCCTGCCACCTGAGTGGCTTTGGGGAGGGAAAGAGATAAATGTGGGTTTTGAGACTCTTGTGGTCTCAACAGCTGCTCCTGCCTCTACATGGCTCCCCCCACCATGCCCAACACCAGCAGCCAGACTGGTCACTTGGCCTTTGGAACATTCTAGGCCACAAACCTGGCTGATCACAACAGAATCACCAGGCTAGGGACCAGCAGGGGCAGCCACTGAGAGGCTTTCCATCAGGAAAAACAATGCTTTCAATCAAGGGATAATGATCCTCTTTCAATTCTAAGAAAGAACTTTGACCTCAGTGGCTACAGAAGACGGAGGCCACGGGGGGATACAGGAAGAGACATCTTACTGTGATAACTCAGTTTTCTTCCCTGCAGAAAAATGCGAGCCCTCTTGCCTGGTGACTATGCCTTTGGGGCCCAGAGCCTCTGCTACCATAGCGATGAAAACACAGTGATTGCTGGTAAACACCGGTCTCCCGTTGGCTTCCACCACAGAGGAATATAGCTTGGGAAGTGGTAGTGGGGGGCCAAGGAAGCCTGGCCTGAGAAAGCCAATGAGATTTCTAAGGAAAACCTGTATCGTCCTCCTCTATTCCCTCCTTGCCTTTCCTGTGCTTCCCTATGATCTCCCCTGACCAGGGATGGCAAGAACCCTAAACACGTGCCATCACCCCCTTCCTGCTGGCATGGCAGACATTGCTAATCAATCATGGCGTTCATCCCACCGAGCCTGGACCCGGTCACTTCAGGATGTCAGTGTTGGAACACAAGCAGAAACCCATGTGCCATTCTTGTCCTGGTGTCGACAGGTCTTAGTTGCTGAAAGGACCTACTCCATTTGGCAGGCGGAGCCCGTCCCAAGTGTCTGGGGGCTGAAGATGTCTTCCTCGTGGTCTGTCTGCCCCATACTCCTTCAAGCGTGAGCCACACCAGGGCCAGTGGAATCCTCTATCATCTCAGCCTCCTGGGCATCATAGGCCCCGAGCCCCCAAATCTGGGTGGGGTGGAATGATAGAATACACTCTCTGAGGGCTGCTCTATGCCCTCAAGAAGGGAAGAGGAAAGTTAGGGGTACACACTGTGTCTAGATAAAAAGACCCATCTGTGCCCTGGTCAAGTTTGCCAATCTCTGGGGGGCCATTCTTGGTCAAGCCTTCTCCATGTCACTGTGTGGCCTTAGGATAGTCACCAACAATTCCCCAGGCTGGTGTGGTGGCTTTCTTTATTTCTTTTTTTTTTTAAGATTTATTTATTCATTGTAGAGAGAGCACACATGTGCTCAGGTGGGGGAGGAGCAGAGGGACAGGGAGAGAAAGAAGCAGAGAGGCAGACTCCCCACTGAGCATGGGGCCGGATGTGGGGCTTGACCCCATGACCCCCGAGATCATGTCCTGAACCAAAACCAAGAGTTGGATGGCGAACTGAGTGAGCTACGCAAGTGCCCCGGGGGGTTCCTTCCAAAAGAGAAGTCCAGCCCCTGAGTCCCAGCTGGTATTCCTGCCTGGGTGGACGGTTGTTGTCTTTCTTCTGAGAGATAAGCAAGTGCCTCCCTGACAAAGATGAGGCGTATACTGGCTGGAGGACCAGGGCTAGAAAGAAGATGAGAAGAGTGGCATCTGGCTTCCCACATCCTGTCTCATCTTCTCTGCTTCCCAGGGCGCCCTGGGACCAGGAGGTCGGGCCTGTGTCGCAGCTGCAGGCACCAGGCCAGAGGCACAAAACCGCCAGCCCATGAGTGGACCCCGTACCCGGGGGCATTAGCAAGCCGGCCAGCCTGGCCACCCAAGCTTCCCCCTGCCTCAGGAACCAGGGGTGCAGCCCAACAGAGCTCAGGGCTGGCAAATGGGCACCCGAAGGCCGGATGCAGGCCAAGAGCCAGCCCAGAGCCCCGAGGTTTCACTGGTGGCCTGGTGCCCAGCTCCCCACAGGCACCCATCCCTGATCCAAGGGCCCAGCTGTGAGAAGACCCCTGCTGGGCCTGTGGCTTCTGCCCCCCATGTAAGCCCGTGCCCGACGCAGGGCTGGGCACAGGAGAAGCCCCACGTGACTCAAGGCTCTGCATCTGGAGCGGGCCTTGCCTCTGGGGTTTGGCCAAGACTGGCCAGGGGGCCGGGGCTCCGTGCCCTCAACAATGCCCCAGGCTGGTGTGGTGGCTTTCTTTATTTCTTTTTTTCTCTCCTTTTGACAGAGTGGAATCAGGCCCAAAGAGGGAAGGAACTGTTAGCTGGGAAGGCAGGACCCAGCATTAGGGAAGTAAGGTGGGGCCGAGGCTCCAATTTCTTTTCCATTTCCTGTATCTTCTGCACGGCTTTCAGGGCTTTAATTGATTACATCAACCGTGCTCATTTCCCTGGACAAATTGGTCTTTACACAGAAGAGGCAATTACCTGGGCTTGTTCCGTCCCAATCAGCAGAGCAGGCAGGAGCCTTTTTGGGGCCCCACAAAATTATATTACCTGAAAAAACTCTGAGATTCAAAATGAGGGCAATTATTTCAGCCTTATAGCCTTTTTTTGTTTACCTCGAAATATCTGGCGTCGGTGTGGGTCCTACAAGGCAGGGGGAACAGTGGCCTAGGTCTACCTGAAGGCCCTGAGCTCAAGAGGCTTTGCCTCGTGGCTGTAGGCGATGTGAGCAATGAGTAGATCTAGGAAGGAGAGGGGTGGAGGATGAAGAAATCGGGCAGAGTGAAAGGCTGGGCTCACTCTGTCGCTCTATGCCCTGTGGGCTGGTGTGACCTTGGGCCTGCTGCTGACCCCCTCTGAGCCTTACCTGCCCAATGTAGGACGGAGCATTGAGAGCTGACAAAATGCATCGACACACAAGATCTCCCTGTGGGAGCAGGAGGCCCCGTGTCTGATGGAGGAACCCTCAGAACCAATGTGGGAGCCACTGGCGCTTGGATTGGGGTGAGGCCTCCTGAGGGTTGCAAGAGCACACGTCAGCACCCAAGTGTAGGGGCCTCAAAAAACTTTGCTTCCAGCCCTGGATGAAGCCTTCCCTTTCAGTCCTCTCAGCTGGGCAGGGCTAGAGCTGAGGCAGACACGGACCATTTGTTTTGAATCTTGACTGATTTTTAAAGATTTATTTATTTGAGAGAGAGAGAGAGAGAGAGAGAGAGAGAGAGAGAGAGAGAGAGAGAGTAGGGACAGGCAGAGGGAGAGAGTCTTCAAGCAGACTCCCGACACAGGGCCTCGATCTCATGACCCTGCCATCATGACCTGAGTTGAAATCAAAGGTCCGACACTCAACCGATTGAACCAGCCAGGCGTCCCAAGATTCTAATTGTTCTAGAAGGACTTGTGGGGGTCTATCAGTGCTTCTATAGTAAGCAGATATGGCCCTTAGGAAATGGGGCAGGGGCTGGCAAGGTTGAAGAACAAGTTGTGTTCTCCTACCACTTCACACCATAACTGTGGCCCAGTGCACACCTTCCCTGGGATCCAATGAGCTCATTGTACTGTTAGGGGCTTAGTATGGGTCATCTCCAAAATCAGCGCTAGCTCTGACATTCTCTAAAATGATGACCTTGAGGGTTTCCAACTGTCCCAACTCCTTAGGCCACGGCCCCAGTCTGATGCACACTGGTTAACAAGCAGTTCACAGTATGCCTCACACCCTTCTCTGACTGCCGATTGTGCATCTCTGGGAAAAATGCTATGCTCGGGCCCAGGCCGGGTTGATTGCTTTGTTCTAACCAAATTGAGACCAAAGCAGATGCTTAGTTTGGGGTTGGGGATTTTCAAATTCTCCAAAGAAACAAGGCTACCTTATGTATGAATCGTTGCCCAATTTTCTTTTTGAAAATGAAAGATTTCTTATTTTAAAAAAAAATGAGATACTATTTAATGCAGACTTTAATGCAGATGAACATCTGGAATTTGGAAATGATTTCATGGAGTTTGTTTTCAAAGGTGCTTGGTCCAGACCAGTGTGTTACAAGTTGGGGCCCTTTGAGCCATGCTTCATGTAAAAGTTAGAAATCTTGGAGAAGCAAGGAAAGTCTCTAAACAAAGTGCTGACTCGGGCTTCACGTGGAGCCCCAGGCCCCCACGCTGTCTCAGAGGGGACTTTTCATAAGAACCAGCTCCAGCTCTCCAGGTCCTCAGCTCACAATACAACTGCTCTGAGGCAGCAATGACTTGGAACACAACCACCTATGCCCACCTGAAGACATTTGATCGGTCTCTTGGTGCTATGTCCATGCCACGGTTTCTGGTCAGGTCTTTTTGCTTGTGGAGACAATAGCCACATCTTCCTATTTCTTGCTTTCTCACTTACTCCTTCAGCTGTGCTTCCCTTCCTGCAACTACACTGGATGTCTGAATCCTTGAATCTGACCCTGGTATGCCTCTGCTTATAACCTTTCCATGGCTCCCCCATGCCCTCAGGATCGCGTCAAATCTTCTAATGGTAGCCAGCAAGGCTTGCCCTGCTTCTCTAGCCTCATGTCCCACTGCTCCCACCTCTAGCCCACACACAGCCCCCCTCGACCACTCAAGGCTCCATGGGCACTTCGGCCGCATCATGCCTGCAGGACTTCGCTAACTCTGCTTCCTCTGCTGGCAATGATGAGTGTCAGAAGACACTGCTGTTCTTCACGGCCCAGTTCTACCTGGCCATGCTTTGGAGTCCCCACAGGTCAATTAGTGTCGTCCTCCCCTCTCTAGGAACATCCAAACCCAGAGCTAACATAATACGGCCAGCAGAACTATTGGTGGCCACGCCTGGGTCTATCTCCCCCATCGGATCACGTCTGGTTCATCTGTGAGCTGCCAGCCATGGCCATGTCACTGGCCCAGAGTCTCAGCTCTGTGATCGATGGTACTTGGCAGGAGCCAACCACAGCTCTGTTTAACTCTGGGCCTGAAGCCAAGGAAACAATGGAGGCCAGCCACTGTCACTGCGAAATCTTAGAAAACACAGAACGAGTGCCACTTGTCTACTTCATAGATGAGAAAACAAGGCCAAAGAGGTGAAGTTACACATCCAGGGTCAGCATCTCAGTCTGCTCAAGCCACTAGAACACAAGAGCATAGACGAGAGGACTTGCACCACACACAGTTCTAGAGGCTGGAAGTCTGAGATCAGGGTGTGGCTCTAGTGAGAGTTCTCTTCCTGCTGTGGATGGCCATCTTCGCACTGTGTTCTCACGTGGCAAAGAGCAGAGCTCCCACAAGCTCTTGTGTCTCTTCTTCTAGGGGCACTAATCCCGTCCATGAGGACCCCACCTCATGACCTAGCCCCCCCTCAGTTAAAGCCCCATGGGGCGAACCCTGGGCCAGTGGGAATTGGGGGGCCTGTAGACACACACTTTCCCTTTCTGCTCTGAGACAATGGCCTTGAGATACAGTCACACAGGGTTGCATGGCCATCACAGGCAGCAACAAACACCTGTGTGTGATCACTGGTCCAGGGGAAACCCAGAGGAAGGTGTTCTGACGTCTGGCACAGAGCCCCCCACACAACAGCTGCTCCCAAAACGCTGGAGGAGATCTGGTATTCCAGGAAGGTGATCTTACAGAAAGTCCACCCTGGGGTCCCCACGCGTGCATGGTCAACGGCCAGCCCTAGAACTGGGCAGCATTCATCACAAGGTCTGGGACTGGTCTTGGCTCCTCTCCTGTGCCACCCATAGCCTGTGCTGCCCCAGCCGGGGCCAGGAAACCAAGCATCCCTGGCTTCCAGTCCCTTCTTGGTGAGTGCTTCTGGCCACAGGTCGGCTGAACCACTAGCTCACTGCAGTCCCCGAGGTGTAGAGAGCACTTTTGGTCCACCTGCTAAGAGACCTAGGCCTATCTTCCCTTAGAGATCGTTGGCACAGATCACCATCAGTCCTCTCCCGGTTTCTAGAAATCCTCCTACGGGTGCCCTGCTCCCTTCCTCTCGGCTCTGCACCTCTTCTTAGGAGGCTACTTTTCTCCTAGGAGGCCCTTGGCCTATAAGCAGAGTGCGGAGGGACGGGAATGAGGGGCTAGGGCGTCCCTCTTTGCTGCTGCCCTCTTTCTCTTGTTAAGCCCTTGGGACCATTTCAAGCCCCCCTCACTTCCTGCAAGATGATCTCCTCGTGTCAGGATCCTTAACTCACACGTGCAAAGTCTGTTTTGCCTCATGAGGTAAGATTCACAGACTCCGGGGACCAGGATGTGGCCATGGTTGAGGGAGAAGGGTATGATTCCGTCTACCACAGGCAGGGAGAGGCTGGGGCTATAGGGCAGGTAGGTCCCTGTCTTCATCTTCTTGGGCTGATGGAACAAAACAACACAGATTGGGTGGTTTAAGTAGCAGAACTTTATTCCTCACAGAGGCCAGCAGCAGTCATAAGCAGGTCGCATGTTGGAATCTGGGCATCAGTCAGCAGGGCCAGGGCTCCAATACCTGGGCTGGGCTCTAGGCTGCCTCCAGGCTTCCTGGGGGCCAAGCCTGCCGGTTGGGGCCAAGCTGCCCCAGAACCGGGGAGAGAAAGGAAATGGGCGGGGAGCCAGGCAGGGCCTGACCCCAAGCCTCATCCTCATTCCGAGAGAGATGCAGCTGTGTCTAATTGGGACATGATTCGATTTGAGAAAGGTCATTCTATCCCTCAGTCAAGTCCATTTTACCATCACTTATTGAATACCTGCTGCATTCTAGGCCCCAAGCTGGCTGGAGGGCAATGCAGTGAGGAGCAAAGCTTGGTCTCTGTCCTTCAAGCTTGCAGGAGAACTAATGTGTGGGCGCGTGCACGCGCGCGCGCACACACACACAATAACAGTGCAGAAGTAATTTGTTAGAGGGTCAAAATGAATTAAAACAGGCTCAAAGCAATCAGGAAGGGCTTTCTGGATAAGGCAGCTCTCAGGAAAATGGGACACATTTGACTTGGCAGAGAAGAGGGCATTGAGGAGAGGACCATCAGGCACAAAGGCCCTGAGGTGGGGCGAGCACAGCACTGTCTCCAAGACTTCGAACTGCTAGTGTGGCCGCTGTGGAAGACTGGGGTGTGGGCAGATCCAGGAAAAGCAGTGGATTAGCCGTGGCAGGCAGGGACCAGCCCGCACCCTGCCGGAGGGCTTTGGGCTCCTCTGCAGGGATTCGGTACTGTGTCGTGCACCCAGGCTCTCCTGGCAGCACCCTGAGTGGTGTGAGTGGGATCAGCGACCAAGTGGTGCAGCACAGCCTCGCCAGCTGCTGCCCCGTTTGACTGGTCAGGCGCCCCTCTGGGGCTGAGTGGCCTCAGCTGCTACCAGCTACGGTCACTGTCCGGATGACCCACAAGTTGAGAATGTTAGAAGGGCCCCTTTTCACAATGAAGACTTGTCCAGACTCTGAACGCAAAGGTATAAGCTACAAATAGGTTTTGCTAGTCTGCTGGTGGCGCGGGGGTCGTGTCTAGAAGCCCAATAGGAAGGTCTCCTTCCGATCCAGAGTAAGGCGTGCAGATGCGGGTTCAGAGCAGCTGGCTTGGGAAGAGAGGGAAAGGCAAGACCACAGAGTCTGGATTCCTCGTCTGCCTAATGGGACAGAGAGTCCTACAGGAGGCAAGCCATTGTGGGCCAAGTTTAATGCCATGTATATCTGAAGAGTTGCATAGGTTCTTGTGCTGTGTGGGCTATTCTTATGGCCTCCAGTTCTTGGGTGTAATGCTCTGGGTGCAGCAGTCAGAACGCTTCGTCTCTCCTGCACCTGTATCACGCTGCATTCTCTCTTGCTCTTAGAGCTTACACGTCCATTAATAAACTCATGTTCTTTTCCAGCCTTGGGCCAGTTGTCATTTAATGGACAGTCACTAATGCGTGTCTCTTGGGCAAACATCCTCCTCTTGTCCACACTGGACCCATAGCACGTCTCGTCCTGGCCCATCCAGCTGGCAGCCCAGGGGATGCCAACCTGCCCCCAGCGGTGCCATGGTACAGCAGGTGGGGTCATGGTCGACCCCTTCTGGAAGCTGTGGCCAGGGTCTGGGGCCACTGGGTGATTCCAGAGGTGGGTAGTGGGGTGAATGTCCAAGTACTAAGCACCGGAACTTATGAATATTGTGTTCTATGGCAAAAGATGTGGTTTAGTTAAGGAATTTGAGATGGAGAGATTATCCTGAATGGCCTGGGTGGGCCCTAAACGTAATCACACGTGTCTTCATAAAACGGAGACGTAAAGGAACACAGCCACGCCAAGACAGAGGCAGAGACCAGAGGAACACAGCCGCAGACCAAAGACACCTGGGGCCACCCACCGCTGGCAGAGACGAGGAAGGAGCCTCCCTGAAGCCTCTGGAGGAAGCGTGGTTCCGCGCACACCTCGATTTCACAGGTCCGGCCTCCAGACTGTGAGAGAATACACTTCTATGGTTCTCAGCTCCCTAGTCTGAGCCACGGGAAAGGAGTAAAACGTGGGAGGTTCATGCCAACAGGATGCAGACTTGTCCTGGTCCCAGAACAAGATCCCCTGGGGCAAGACCCCACCTTAACCTAATCCTGACCCAAAGGCTTCGAGCTCAGACAACTGGAAAATGTCTTCTTTTCATGTACAAACAACATCATGGCGACCAGTGGAAGATACACATGGCTCGGGTGAGGTACACAGGGCACGAAGCTTGACTCGAGATGCTCATCCTTGCGGCCGGGAGTGGGACTCCACTGCAGAGGAAGAGAGAGGAAACGGAAGTGTCAACCGTGGGCCAGCACCAGGGGCCCCAAGGGCTCTGGACAATTCGAACAAAACCATAGGGAGAAATATGAGATCCTGGATCTCAAGGCCACCAACCACATGCCTCACCGTCTTGTGAATTAGTTTTGAGGCCAGGTGGGACATGGGGTTGAATCCCAATTTGGTGCTCTGGCTGAGAGCGGCTCCGTCACCTGTGGAGGCCTCCTCGAGGAGGCCGGGTGTCAGGCGACAGAGTGTCCTTTGACCTTTCAGGGGCATCTGCTGAAAATTTCAAAGTAGGTTGGTGAGAGTTCACACATGAAGACGACGTGAAGCTCACCTTCATTTTGCAGGGTTCTAGGCTTTGTTCTCCTACAGATTTATGTGTGAAAATCCCAAGAGTTGGGATGCCAGTTCTTACTGGGACCGTTGGTATCTTGTGTGGGAAATGGCATTTACTTTTAGATGAGCGGTGGTACCCAATCTATCTATCCTTGGGGATGAATAGAGGAAGGCCCGGCACTGGCGCGGTGGTGGCCAACGGGCCGAGCTGAGGGCCCGGCGGCCAGACTGAGGTGCGCGTGAAACAGCGTGTTAAGAGGGTCCAGCTCTGGATCCCGCCCCCCCGTGTCCCCGCGGCAACCCCTGTCTGCTGAAGGCCCCCTGCAGGGGAGCTAGGCAGGCCGCTATGGGGCGAGGGCGCAGAGGGCCGGTCATCTGGCCAGGCTGCTCTCTAGGTATTTGGGCTGGACAGTGCCAGGAAGACTGCGGCCTACAGACTGTGAGGCTGGCCTCGGCAGGGGCTCGGGAGCGCTACGCCCTCCTCGAGGAAGCCACCTTCTGTATATCTGGTGTTCAAGCTGGGCTTTAGGAACGTACCTTCTTGTGTGAGCCCAAGGCTGCCTGGGAGGAGGACAGGCCGCCTGGGCTGCAGGGAGTGCTGGGCAAGCCCGAGTCAGGCAGGAAGAAGAGGCTGAGGGAAGGAGGGATCCCTGCCGTGGGGGGCTGGAGGCCAGAAGAGCTCTGAGCCCCAGGAGGGCAAAGACTGTAAGGAGAGTAATGGTGGGGTAGCCACAGGCAGAAGGAGGTTCCCTGGAGAGAGGAAAGGATCAGAGAAGGAGAAGGTGGAAAGCAAAATCTCTTGAGAGGAACAACAGGCAGGTGACGTGCCCCCTCGCAGGAGGCAGGGGACAGGAGATGGCCTCAGCCAGCCACCAGCCCCTCACCATGCCAAGGCCCTTCCTCACTTAGGTGGGGCCTCGGTTTCCCCATCATCAAGCGGCCTGATCTAGATCTACACCCTTCCAGCATGACCAGTTCATGATCTTTCCTCCTTTTCCCGGAAAAGGGTCTGCACCGCAGCCAACCTGTGCTAGTTTCCTAGGGCTACCATAAGAAAGAAATGTAAACTTGGGGCTTGAAATGACAGAAACGCATTCTCTCACAGTTCTGGAGGCCAGATGTTCAAAACCAGTATTGCTGGGCCGAAATCAAGGTGTCGGCAACGTCACGCTCCCCCCAGAAGGGCCAGGCGAGTTCTGTGCCTTCGCCTCTTCCAGCCTCTGTTGCCGGCTTCTCGGGCCTTCTCCTGTGCGTCTCTGCCAAACCCCCTCTGCTTGTCCCCTTGAAGGACATTTATGGCTACGTTTATGGCCCACCTGACTAATCCAGGGCAATCTCTCATCTCATGATTCGTAATCCTATCGACAAAGTCTTTTTCCTGCAATATAAGGTTCAAGGGATTGTGACAGATCTTTCAGGGACATTCTTCAGCCTACCATACCACCATCTGGGCCTTTCTTGGTTATTTCCATAGCCTTCCCATGTTGATTCAAATGTTTTCATAGGATTTACTTGTTCTCAGTTGTCAAAGCCAGTGGAAAAACACCCAGAACTCGCTCTCTCTAGCCAACACTTAGCCATGTCCTGGTATATTAAGAAGAAAGTGACCTGTGGCCCACTTCAGACCTCGTCCTTCAGCTGGAACCCAGCTGTGCCTGTCATAGAACCCAAGTCCAAACACTCTGAGGGCCTCCAAACATTCTTTATGGCATTTGGCAAGGCTCTGTGTGTGTGTGTGTCTACAATGGGTGGGGGACATGAACCGCCATGTAGGGAAAGAGTGCTCAGCCTCTGCCACCCTGTAATCATGTGACTCAAGGGCCACCAAAGACACTGTCACGCTCTCACTTCAGAAAAGCAGCACCCAGGCTCTTGGGATTTGCTTCTCTGATCCTAAAGTTGGTCCTGACCAAAAAATGAGGGCAGCTGTGGACGTCGTTGAGTAGCCAAAATCAAGTTGTGTGTGATGGTTAACTATCTGTGCCAGCTTGGCCAGGCCGCGATGCCCAGTTGTTTGGTCAAACACCAGACTAGAGATCGCTGCGGAGGTATTTTTAAGATGTGATAACATTTAAATCAACTGATTTTGAGGAAAGCAGATTATCCTCGAGAGTGTGGGTGGGTCTCGTCTAATCAGCTGAAGGCCTCAAGAGCGAAGGCTGAGATTTCCTGAAGAGAACAGAATTCAGCCTCTAGACTGCAATATAGAAACCCTGCCTGAGTCTCCAGCCTTCAGCCCTGAGACAGCAACATCGACTCTTACCTCAATGTCTGGCAATCATGTGAGACCCTTTTTTAAAACAGATAGATTAGATAGATGATTGCGGGGGGTGGGGGAAGATGAGAGATAGATAGTCTCCTATGGCTTCTGTTTCTCATGAGAGCCCTGCCTAACACAATGCCTGTGTGGTCCTGCGGGGCTTCTGAATTCTGATGGGGGGCGCGAGTGGGCTCTGGGCACACCTCCACAGGTCACCCTGAGGGAAAGGAAGTGTCCTCGGTGCCCTCTCGGTGCTGTGAGCAGCCCACGTGCTCCCTGACTTAGCCCGACCTTGTGAATACCTCTGTCCCTCCCTCCGGGACGCCCTCCCCAGGGCAGGCTCACACCACTGCCAGCTCTCAAGCTCTCCCCGGTGGGCCTCGTCCTGGGGAGCTCAGCCTCTCCGCTCATTTCCAAGAGCTCGAGTTCAAGTTCTGCCCACGCCCAGAGCCCAGATCACTTCCCACAGAAGAGGACAGGAGGGCCCCCCATTTCCGGTTAGCCATTAACTCGTCTGTTTCTCACAATAACCCTACCAGGTGGGGGCCATCTGATCCACATTTTTGGAGCGGGAATATGGAGGCTCAGAGGTTTCTTGGCTTGCCTAAAGTCACACAGCTGGTATGGAGGGAGCTGAGAGCCAAGCAACTTTCTCCTCCCATGATGGCTCTTCTCCGCACATGGAGCTTAGAAACGAGGCAGCCTCAGAGAGAGGCTGCTCCAGAAATGAGCGGCTTTCAGAGTCACATGGGGGCTGAGGCCCCGCAAGGGGTGTAACTGATCAGCTGCAGTCACCTATGTGTGGCTGCAGGATGTGGCTGTCGGGAGTTCGAGGCTCTTGAAACAGAAATCACTTCAGAAGTGGATTCTGCCAGCAGGAGTGACAAATTACCAGGGCTCATCTGACCAAGTTGGGGAGGAGTCTAAACAGAATGGAGCATCTGAGGAAAAGGGAGACTTTCTTCCAATGACAATGTTGTCATTGAGCTTGAATTTCAATGGAGGTGGTGAGGGGGAAGAAAAGCCCGAATTCAGCTCCAGCCAGGATAGCAGCCATGCTGGAGGGAAAATCAAGAGAGGACTCAGCACTGGGGTGGCGGGGGGTGGGAGGCAGAGAGGCCTGGCCAGCGAGGGGGAGAGGCAGACCCGCGAAGCTGGGCCCCGGGCAGTGTGGAGAGAGTGCCCAGCGGGCATCTGATCTCCATCCTCACCAGGCTAGTGAGCATTTCGGCTCTGAAGCAGAATCAACAGGCAGAGCAGATGAGAGACATTGGATGGAGGGAAGACTGACCTTGGCTGAGGGAGAAAGCCCTCTAGGAGAAGCGCAGCTGTCCCGACGACGGGGACACGCGGACAGATAGGATGAGGGGCTCGGGACCTGTTGGTGGGTCCCATCGGCCCTCCATTTTCCGTTCATCCACCCATACTTCCGTCTGGCCTCCATTCCATGCCTCCCTCCAAGCCCATCTGAATACCGGCTATGGGTTGGGCTGGGGGCTGGGCTCTTTGGTGAGAAGCATGGACAGGAATCCGACATGCAGACTGGAGAGCTCTAACCTGCCTCTAGCGAGAACTGGCAGGTGAAAAAGGGTGCCCAAAGATATCAGGTCCTTATCCTCAGAACCCAAGAATGTTCCTTTATCTGGCTCAAAAAAAAAAAAAATGCAATTATTTAGGATCTTGAGATGCGAGGAATGATTCCAGATCATCCAGATGGGCCATAAATGTAATCCCAAGAAGACAAGGTGACGTGTCCACGGAGACAGAGATGGAGTGATGGGGCCCCAAGCCAGGGAGAGCCCAGAGCCACCAGAAGCCAAAAAGGGCAAGGAACAGATTTCTTCACCAGAATTTGGAGGGAGTATGCCCCTTTTGACACCTGGATTTAGCCTCAGTAATAATGGTAGCTAGGGTGCGAGGAGAGAATGAGGGCTTTGTCCTCCCTGGGGCTTCAGGCCATGTAAGCAGGCTTTGTTCAATGGGAAGCACCTACCAGGGCCCGTGTCACTCAAGGCAAGCCTTGAAGACCTCTCATGGAGGACACCCCCTTTCTTCCATTCACTAAGGCAAACTACCATTCTATGATACAGCAAAATATCTCCTGTCTTGCCTGATCCCAGAGAAAGCTACGTCAGAGAGCTGGGGTGTGTATGTGCGTGCGTGTGTGTGCGCGCGTGTGTGTGCATGTGCGTGTGTGCGCGCGTGTGTGTGTGCGCGCGTGTGTGTCGGTACTCAACAAATTGCTGGGGTTATGAGATGCTACCAAGAGCCTCATTGTGGAGAAGCCAGATGAATCTTCTTCCCCAGTCTAAGCAGCAGTTCGTTATGAATCTTATCCGATAGCAATATTTCTATTTAGCAGCACATATGTAAGCTCGGCTTAGTCCAAAGAGATGTAACATGAGATATGTCTGTTCAGCCACTGTCTGGGGCCTTGTAATTGGAGCCTTATAACTAGCAGGAAGTCACCAGCTTGGTTCTGCTCAAAGGGCACAGGGCAGGGTGTGAAAGGCGGATTGCTAAGGGCCCACCCACAGAAAGCATTTTCCAAACACTGGAGAGCAGGCAGCCAAAGAGCCCCCCCTTCTCCACTGCCCATGGGCCCCACTTCTATGCCAGACATTCCCCTTTTGGCTAATACCAAGCCTTGGGTCATCCACGCCCTGGTCCCTCTTACACGGGAGGCCAGATGTCAACAAGCCCCGAAGTCATGTGGGCTAGTGAGAGCGGTCTGTCCCCTTATTCTCACCTTCTACCCACACCCCGAGCCAGGCTTCCTGCACATGAGTGAAAGTTGGAACTGCCTAGCGGGTGCCAGCCCCCAACCGGACCCCATCCACAATGGAGCCAGGGTTCTAAGTCACCTGTGTGCCAGGCACTCAGCTAGAGGCTGGTGACTCATCCAATCACAGGGGTCAGGTGCATCAGCATTTAGAAGCCCCAGATCTCTTAGCAAGTCACTTTGCCTCTCTGGGCTTCAGTGCCCTCACCTGTAGACTAGGGCGAATAGGAGTAACAAATTGGAGTTTCTCAGGAGATAAGATATGGGCAAGTGCTTCCAAGACCATGAAGTGGTGGTGAGTGTTACAGCAAGCCTACGGCCCACCACGCGCACTGTGCCTGAGGGACAAGAGGAGGGGCTAGGAAAGGTGCCACACATCTGGTTCTTAGAAATCCCTGGAGAGTTTCGGCTTGGCTTTCAACCAGATGTTCTCATGGCCTGTTCATCTCTGTCCTTCCGGACCAGGACTTTCTGCCGCCCTGTCCACAAGGTGGGCCTGAGGGAGGTTCCCATCCCCTACCCCGAGAAGGCACGGGAGAACAGAGCCACTGTCTCCTCTAAGCTGGTCCCAGAAACCACCATGTCCTGTGTCACAGAATAAACTCGGAGCCAGGAGGCCACAGCCCTGGCCCCAGCACACAGTATCTGGGGGACCTCCTTGGGCCTCACTTGCCTCATCTGTAAAATGGAAATAAATCAGTACCTGTCTCACGAGATTGTTATGAGGATTAAGAGAGAGAAATTGCCATTGGAACACGATGATATAGATATATTTGTCCTTAATTCCTCTCACTAAATATGGCAAACCTCCCAAGCATTACACATAAAAAATAAGAGGACTCTGAAAGGTAGAAATGCCAGACCAGCTGGGGACCTGAGAACCCGGGGAATGACACGGTAGGGAGGTTCCTGGGGTTTTCTGGCCTCCTATGTCCCAGACTTGGAGTGGAAGGAGCGGGGTGCGAACCCCATGCTTCCACCCTCACCAGGCCACAAGGAGGCCTCTCTACCTCTCCCTGCTTCAGGGGAGTATTGGCTGAGGCCAAGTACGGAGACTAGACCTTCATCCCCCCACTACCAGTAGAGAGATCTCCGCCCTTCTTGCCATGGAAGCCCCGTGGGGAGTGGCAGGAAGCTATCCCTGCCTCTTTTAGCCAGGCAGGTGGCATCGTGAATTCCTACTCCCACCCAACAGTTACAAGACATCCCTTCTTCCCCACCCACCCCGCCCCAGGGCATCAGAGGATTCTGAGCGCAGTAGCTGGACTTCCAACCCCATCTGGCGATCACAAGGCGGGACTCTCCTTCGCCTGTAACAGATTTCACTCAAAGCCAGAGCCTCGCAACGTAATACCGAAAATGCCCGGGATAGAATCAAGATCACTTGGCGTCCCAGGAACCAGGAAAGTCACAACTCTAATGGCAATTGGTAATCAACAGACACCAACGCTGAGACACATCAGATGTGGGAATTATCCGACAAAAATTTTGAAGCAGCTGTCATAAAAATGCTTCAGCTCTCGATTACAAACATGCCTGAAACAAATACGAATATAAAAACCTGAGCAAAGAAAGAGAAGATACCAAAAAGAGCTAAATGAAATTTGAGATCTGAAAAATATGATAACTGAAGTGAACATGTCTCTGGATTGGAGGATCGTTAGTGAGCTGGAAGCTAGGACAATAGAATTTACTCAATCTGAACAACTGAGAAAATTGACTGGAAGAAAAATGAACAGAGCCTGAGGGACCTGTGAGACTCTGATGAAAGGCCATTATAGAGTCATGTCATTAAAGTCCCAGGAGGAAAGAAGAAAGAGCATGGGTCTGAAAAAGTATTTGAAGAAATAACAAAGAAAATGTCTAAAATTTGTCAAAAGACAAACCTACAGATTCAAGAAGCTGAACGACACCCAAATGGAATAAATTCAAATAAATGTATGCCAAGACACACCACAGTGCTAACAAGAAAAAGGAGGGGTGGAGGAAGGAAAAGGAAAAAAATTGAATGAAGTGAAGGAGACGCTCCCTTCCCTCGAGGGGAGTCATTAGAATGACAGAGGCCAGAAGAAAGTGACCCCACATTTTTTTCAAGAGCGGTCAATCCAGATATCTAAATTCAGAATACATGTCATCCTGAGGGAAAACTATTTGTCACCAATAGATCTGCTCCCAAGGAATGGCTGAAGGAAGTGTCTCTAAGTAGAGAACAAATAATAAGAAGAGTCTTGGGATATTAGGAAGGAAGAGAGAAGGAGGAAAACCTTGGGCAAATACATGCAACTTCCCTCCTCTTGAATTTTCTGAGTTAGGTTGATGGTTGTAGCAAAATTGATAACAGGAGGAGGGCTCTGCTTCGGGTACCCAGACAGGTAGCAAATGAACCAAGCAAGATACTGATGGGTGTATACAGCAAAAGAACCTATGTATGGGAATGTGACTGGAAAGAAACATGGCAAAATCTTAATAGCAGTTGTTCCTGAGAAAGGGAGTTATGGGAGGGTTCCCCCTTCATTTTTTTCTCTCGATGCTTTTCTATTTTTGCCTGAGCTGTCTCCATAAGCCTGCTTGGCTAATCAGAAAAAGAAAAAGCATTCAACAGAATGACTGATAAAAGCACACTGCTCCTGGAGGATAGAGAGAAGAGCCATTCGTTACCCTTGGGAGAATTTAAGAGGACTTCACGAAAGAGGCAGCATTTGATCTGCCACCTGGAAGGATGCACGCGGTGGAGAGAGCTGGGGAAGACGTGCCCAGCTGGAGGAATAGCATGAGGAAAATCACGAAGATGAGAAAGTAGAGAACAGGTCACCAAGGCTTAGGGAGGACACAGGGGAGTCAGGCAGCAGAGTGTCGCTTCCCTCTGGGGGAGGATGAAAAACAACTCGGTTGTTCTCCCCATCTGCCCCCCCACCCGATGACAGAACATACATCTTCTCTTCTCTCCCTCCCCACCACGCTCTTCCCCACACTCCGGCACCCTCTTCCCCCTCACACCCCTGTGACACAGGCACGCTCATGTCTGTGTGTGTGCGCGCGCGCAAGCGTGCCTCTCTCTTTCTGTCTCTCTGTCTCTCTCAATTTTTGGATCAACAGCTAAATCAGGTTTGGGCCTTACAGCATAATGAATGCCATTTTCCTCCGGGTGCTGAGGTTCCAAGTGTTGTCACCCTGGTTTCCCCGGCCATCAGTCTTCCCAAACCTGCGGCTGAAGTGGTCATCTTGGGGACCTAGGCAGGGTTTCCTGTTTCCAGCCATTGTCAGGGGCCTTGGAGGCTGGATGAGATGGAGGACTGGCTCCTGCCTTCCCTTTTCCAGTTCCCGAGCAGCCGGAGGTGGGGCTCTCCCCCCCAGCAAGTCGTCCCCCATCCTCCTCCACCCTGTTATCAACTTGGCAATTAGTATCCTTAACAGTATGACTAAGTGCCAATTACATGACGTGCCTGCTTCAAGCCGAGATAGAAAATTTTGTGCTGGAGGTATTTTTGTTTCTTACTTTCCAAGCTTGCCGGGATGTCCACATGTGAGAGCTCGCACTCTATTTCGGGTCGGGGCTTCACAAATACAACAGGAAAGCCTGCCACATTCAGGGCACACCTGTTCGCGTGCCCCGGGAGGTCGGGTGGGCTTGCCTGCCCCCTCCCGACCTCCCCAACTGGCAGGAAGTCCCTGCACTACCAGCCTGCTTCGCGGATCCTCAGTCTCCCCCCCCCCGCTCGAAGCCAGGGCACAGGACACACTTCCTTCGATGACAGGCGACCTGGACGCTGATGACAGGGGCTTCCTGTCTGCTGGGCTCCCAGGCTCCTCCCTGGGCGCCGCGTGTGGAGTGGTGCCCACGGCCCCCGCTGGCTCCTTCGCCCTCTCCCTGTTTCTGAGAACCCGGCGTAGCCCTGCCGCGGGGTGACTCTAGACAAAGTCTTCCGTCTGCTCCACGTGAGAGGGAGGAGAGAGCTACCTCACAGGCTCTGCGAGAAGGACAAGGAGACGCCCTGGGCACACAGAGCCCCGTCAGCATCTGCAGACCCCAAATGGAAATGATCCGTCCTGCTGACTTCAACCTACTATAAACCCAGAGCTGAGACGCGCGCTTTCTTGTCTGCAAAGGTCGCCCCTTGCTGGGATTCCTACTTTGTGTTTTTCTGCCTCGGGAGGTTGGGTGTCATTACCCACGTCCATCTGGATTTGCCACGTTTGGGCGCCAGCGCAAGTCCTTTGCCAAGTGCGCCTTCCCTCAGCTTGGGAAACACGCTCTGTATGCTTCCGGGCTGCAGGCTGAAGGGTACAACATAGAGTTAAGTGCCACGGCAGGTAGGGGTGAGAACAGAAAAGAAGACTGGATGTTTCTGTAGAGAGATAAATATGTTTATGAAACCTCAGCACAGAGTAAGTTAAAGGTTTATTAAGGGGTGCTGTCAAGGAGGTTTGAATAATTAATTCTTATGGAGGCGAGAGATAGTTCCAGTTCTTGAATCCACAGAAAGCAGGTGTGGGCCCAGAGACCTATGCTCCCTCCCACCTCCCCCAGGTCTCCCCACATGTCTCTTCAGCAGGATCCTCCCAAGCAGGATCCTCCCAAGACCCACACTGTTTTGCCTGCTCCCCTGCACAGAGACCTCGAGGCTCCCACAGCCTTCAGAGGCCCATCCTAAGAGTCTAGAAAAACAGTCAACAGAGATTTACGGATAAAGGAGTTCTGCGGTCCAAGCCATTGCAAAACTCTGCATATCCTACCCCCTTCTCGACAGATCCTAATGCACAGAACACAGTAAAGGCCCTGAGAAGTCCTGTAGTTTCACTTTGGAGAAGGTAGCATTTCTCAAATGCATTTGAGTTAAGACATTTTGGTGTGACACCTCTGTTAAAAAAAAAAGGTCCATGGAATGTGCTGCAAAGAGGGCTAGGGAACCAAAAAAAAGCTAGAGGAAAAGCAGGGAACAGAATCTCCCTTACAGCCCCAGAAGGAACCCACCCTGCCAACACCTTAACCTCAGACTTCCAGCCTCTAGAACTGTGAGACAACACATTTTTGTTGTGTAAACCCTTCAGTGTGTCGACCTTTCTGATGGCAGTCTCAGGAAACTCAGGACACTCAGGCATTCATGTTCCCATCCCCCGCCGTGATTCGCCCTGCCGCTTACTCTCAGCGGAGGGTGTGAGAATTGTGTCCAGGTCATGCTTTCTACATCTTGAAGCCAGGAGGGGTTTTCCATCGGTCATGCGCAGCCGGTCTAACCAGCCAGAAGCTGAACTGTTCTCCTTTAGACAGTGCAGGATCAGGAGCCCGGGAAAGGCTCAACATTTTGACCCAGGAAGTCTATCTCTGGGAGTCTGCCCCGGGAAATTCACCTGTGTGCAAAAAAGTCCCACGCCCAGTGTAAAATGAAGGAAAACCGGGAGCCGACGGGAAGTGCCCCCAAGTGAGAAGGGTTAAGACAATGTGCTCCATCCACTTGATTGGAAGAGTATTAGCTTGTGTTCACCCCCAAAGGAGAGCCTGACCCTTTTCTTCTGGGAAGTGGTCCCAGGGAATAGGAGGGAGGGGCTGGAAGGAATGAGATGGATATGTTTTCAGTGGGCCACTGCTGTGGGCCCCTGGGGCTCAGACCCACTGAGGGTACTCTGAAGACCCAATAGAGTGGGCCTCGAATTCTGAGTGTTGACTCAAGTGCCCAGATTCGCACACGGGCCGAGGACGGTGAAGCAGAGAGCTCCGGTAAGACAGCTCCGGGGCAGAAAGCGGGCATACCGCCGCCATCCAGCAGGCAGCTCAGGTACGATCACTACTGTTACTACTGGTTTGTGAACAGCACTCCGGGAACCACCAATGATGTAGCTCCCAGGTGCTTTTAAGAAAGTGTTTACAGACCATTAACTACTTTGGAATAGAGGAAATATGTTGAAGATCAACCAGAAATGAAGATCCAGCAGCTCCCAAATGAGAGTGCGAGTCAATGAGAGATCGCAGGATGTGGTTCTGGGATGATGGGCCCCCTGGAAATGCGTGACCTGTCTGCCCAGCATGTGGCATGGCACTGGTTTTGATCCACTCCCTGTGGGTTCCCATCTGTGGTCGGCTCCTTTCCCAGCAGCAAGAGTGGGCAGGATGCTTAACTGGGCTCGGTCTTAGATCCTTCATGAAGTGGGATAACAAGGTGTGCTTTACAGAGTTTTGGGTGGTGCTTTAGGCCTTGAGGCCCTAACTTATGATTCTTGGAGACACATAGCCCTGAGGGAGGGACCTTGGCTTCTCTGTCTCTCCTCCACCAGATTGTGAGTTCTCCCTGGGGGTGCGACCCCCAGTCTGACCTTGTGGGGGTGTGCTGGTCTGTGTTGTTCAGAGGCTCCTGAGGACGAAGTTAGGACCTTGGAGGGGAGGTGGGGCTTGGGGCTGCAGAACTACTTTGTACGCCAGGCTTCCTATAGTGAGATTCTGTGGGAGACCATGTGGAGTCCTCAGCGAGCCGGAGCAAGAAAAAGGGACTACTCCCATCTTGTGTTACTGTCCCAAAAGGTGCTGTAAGTCCTCCTCCGGCATTGCCCCAAAGGGGGGTCCTGGCAGCAAGAGGAAAGGCCAGAACACAGATGTGGGAGGATACGTCCACCATCCCACTCCCTGGTCTGCTCCCCCCGCCCCAGTCTCCAGTCTGGTGAGATGGGAGCCCATACATCTCTCCTCTGCTCTGGCTGTCATCCCTATGCGGGCTGCCTTCGAGCCACTGCTGTTGTCACAGGCTGGCCAGTCCTCGGTGCTAATCCAAGTAGCTGGGAAGTGAGGCTTCCTGGATCAACGTTAACACCTTCCTGTGCGATTCCAATAGGTCTTTCAAAGGGGCCCGGGGAGCAATTCACTTTGCCCCGCCAGCCACTGTGCCCGCGGGCTAAGTGCTCATCGCTTGCGTCTGCTATTGAATTGGGCCACTTCGGCCCATAAATCAGGGCCAGTGATGTCACACAACAGAAGGAGGGAGCTGCTGGCTACCAGGGGCCTTGGGCTCTGCCACTGTCTGACGCTGACCCAGTTGGGTGACTTGGCAAAGACCCTGGCCCTCTTTGAGGCTCCATGTCCAGCCTGCCGGGGCACAGGTGTTCGACACCCCTTTGCTTTCAAGGTATGTGATGGCGCAGAGAAGCTGCTAGGTCAGAGGCTGCCTCACAGCTCCGCGAGCCCCCTGCCCTTGCAGGCATCCCAGATGAAGCCTGGGGTCAGCGCCCAAGCGTGGTGCTAGGAAGGACATCAGATCTGTGGCTGGAGGCCACCAGCGGACTCTGACGACCAGCCAGCCCCAGGCTTCCAGAAGGCAAGTCAGCTTCTTCCTTCTGTACCCAGAACAGCTTCTTCCTTCTCTAGCACTGGAAGACTGCTTGTGAATCTACCTCCTTCTTGGTGGCCCCTTCCTCCCTTCCTCACCCAGTGAGGGACTGGCCCTGGGGCTCACCGGGTGAGCGAGGGCCAGCTGTGCCCCCATTAGCCCCATCTGTGAAATGGGTGCTACAGTAAGAGCTTCCCGTACTCCCTGGGAATCTTCCATGGAGCAAGTGACACAAGCAACGTGAACTGCCTAGCACAACGCCCAGCACATGGTGAGGGTTTAGGAGCAACTCCTTTCTGTATGGATTTCCTGTGGTTGCTGTAGCAAATCGCCCAGCCTGGTGGCCTCGGAGAACACACTGATGCTCTTTCTCTTCTGGAGGTCAGAAGTCTGGGTGTCACGGGGCTGAACTCAGGGCGTTGGCATGCGGTGTTCCTTTTGGAGCCTCTAGGGAAGAATCTGTTTCCTTGCCTTTTCTGGTTTCCAGAGAGTACCAGGTCCTACTACTGACTCTCACCCTCTTATAAGGACCCTTGTGATTACATTTAGGGTTCAAGATGTGCTGACGTCTTTGGGGGAGGCGTTGTTCTGCCAACTACATCTTCTTGTTCCTAACTAGGCCACTTAGGAGCCAGCTCAGGGGCCTCAGAGTTGGGGGCGGGGAGGGCCTTTGGAGACCACCCATCACATCCAACTCTGTCTTTTCCAGCTCCCTGGCAAGAATATCAGACCCTGAAGGCAGAGCACAGCTCATCGTGTTCACTGCCAAACATGAGCCCCAAAGGTGCGCCCGGGCCCAGGACAGAGCCCATCTGAAGTTCGCCCTTGATTCTTCTGTGCTGCTTGTGTGGTGTGGAATGAACTTGCAGACCCTACACAGATGTCCCTCGATTCTCAAAATTCACTTTCCCCCCTCTTCCAACAAGAGTAGCAAATGGTTTACCTATTTTTTTAAAGATTTTATTTATTGGGCTCCTGGGTGGCTCAGTGGGTTAAAGCCTCTGCCTTCGGCTCAGGTCATGATCTCGGGGTCCTGGGATCGAGCCCTGCATCGGGCTCTCTGCTCAGCAGGGAGGCTGCTTCCTCCTCTCTCTCTGCCTGCCTCTCTGCCTACTTGTGATCTCTCTCTGTCAAATAAATAAATAAATTCTTTTTTAAAGTATTTATTTGCTAGGAATTTGCTAGTATGTACTTGCTAGAAAGAGAGCAAGTGAGAATACAAGCAGGGGAAGCAGAGGGAGAAGCAGGATCCCTGCTCAGCTTGATTCCAGGACCCTGGGATCACGACCTGAGTGGAAGGCAGTCATTTAACTGACTGAGCCACCCAGGCGTCCCTACCTATTTCTTTTTAACAAGTTCTTAGGATTGGGAAACTGGCCCAAAGCCGCACGGGGATGTCGCCTGTGGTTTGCATGCTCACACGCATCCATATTGATACACACTCACGTGCACACACCGAGGACGGCTGCGTCTCCGGTGGGCCAGGCTCCAGGCTGCCTGCCCTCCCCCAACCCTAGAACTGCAGCCTCTGCCTCTCTGGTCCCTGACAACGGAGTGCCGCTTTCCAAGCACTGCAGGGATGGTGGCAGTAGGGGAGGGAAACGCAAGGAGAGACGGAAGAAGGGACTTTGATCCAGCCCCTTTTGGAGCGGCTGTCCCATCCAGGAGTCCTGGGACAGGATCGTCCTTGCTTTTCTGTGCAATGAATGGGACACTGAGCGTCTGTTCCAGATTTGGCTCCCATTCAAAGAGCAGAGGCTGTTGACTGGAAAGCCAAGGGCACAGAGGTCTGGGGTACTGTGGACGGGGGGCGGCAGTGTGCACATGCCGTGTGCAAGCATGTGTGGGCATGTGCCTGTGGGGGTCATGGCCATCACCATGCTTCTGGAGGTGCGTACACACCTGTGGGGAGGCAAGTGAACGCTTCTCTGGGTGTGAGTGTGCACGTGTGTGTGTGCCCAGCTGTGGGTCTTGTGCATGTGTGTGTGTGCCCATGTGTGTGCACGTGTGCTTGTGTCCATGTCTGGGCCGGTGTTACTCAGCTCGGGCCACTATAACAACAATTACAGGCTGGGGGGCTTAAATCATGGACATTTCTTTGTCACAGTACAAGATCAAGGTGCTCTCAGATTTGGTTCCTGGTCTTTAGCTCTTTTCCTGCCTAACAGACACTTTCTCGCTGTGTCCTTACGTGGTGGGGACAGAACACTCTGGTCTCTCTTCTTATTATTAAAAGGACACTAATCCCATAATGGAAGCTCTACCTTCCTGACTTCAATCTAAACCTGTGCACCTTCTAAGGGCCCCACTCCCAATGCCATCACAGGGGGAGGCGGGACACCAGCACGGGAACAACGGTGCCAACAGCCTGTCGCTGTCAGTTTGCGTTGCCTCCATAACGGTGCCCGTGCGTGCGTGCGTGACTGTGCGTGCATGCGTGTCCATGCATGTGTGTGTGCACGTGCCTGTGCACGTGTGTGTGCTCCGCTGGGCTGTTGCCACCGTTGTCCCCTCTGGATTTCTGGAGTGCGGTGGCCTCCTGCCTTCTCTGCACTTGTCAACCCAAGCACAGCCACCCCTCTGGCGTGGCTGTGGGACACCAAAGGACAGACGGCCCAAGGCACCCCAGAGCCCACTGGGTGCTTCCATGCCCTTCCAGCATCCCCGCCCATCATTCTCTCTGCGTGTCCTCCCGGCACATCCCTGAGAACTGGGTCCCATGCCCCCTCCCCAGGAAACCTCGGTTGTCTGGCAGCTTGCGTCCCAGAAGGCTTAGTCACTCCCTTGCCTGAATTCCCACAGTGCCTTGCGTGCAGCCCTCTTACCGCGTTTGCCAAGTGGTACTTTCGCTATTTCTGTCTCCAGAGCTACAGAGGCAGCGCGTGGCGCTGGCTCACTGTGTCCTACTCAGCACCCATGGACACCCTGGGGCCGTGCCCAGGGGACACAGCTCTCTGGCCAGGCCCCCTTACTGGTTACAGAGCCCCAGCAAGACTGACCCGTCGGGGGGCAGCACAGGGCATAGAGGTCGCTTCCTTTCCTGCCAGACACGTGGGCGGCAGGTGGACAAGGTTCTGGAAGGGCTATGGCTGTCCCCGGCACTGCAGCCTTCCAAGGAGATGAGGCTAAGAGTCCCGGATTTCTCTGAATGGAATCCTAAAGAATGAGCAGCCTACTACCCGTCACCCACTCTGTCCCCTGTGGCCTTGCAGAGCCTTCAAACTGCCAATCGCAGCAAGCATTGGGGCTTCCAAACCTCCACTGCTGGGCAGGGAAAGAAGCCCTAATGGCCCCACCTGAGCTTGCAGCCCAGGGAGCCCAGCCCAGGCGGCCTGACCAGAAATGGCAGGGGGGGGGGGCTGGAGGTCTTATTCCTTTTGCTTTGTGATGACTGGCTTCAAGCCCACACATTTCTTGAATACATAATAGGGAGTTGGGCGAGACCGCAGGAGTAAATGTTATTAACACACAATCACTGCAGCCCCAGACAGGGCCTTCTTTCTCCAGGTCGGGTCAATTAGCAGAATAATGCCAGGCAGCTTTTCGTTTTCAAGGGTCTAATTAAAGTTTGGGTACAATGAACATGCAAGCCACCAATCTGTCTTTCAAGGCATGTACTATCTGGAAATTGATTGTAACTTATGCTCATTTCTAGAAGAGTAATTCCTGGGAAAACATTGAAGGCATCCCCTCCTGCCCCCCCCCCCGCCATCCTCTCCCCACCCCCGTGCCCTGTCCTTCCCTCCATAATTCAGTCAGCAGTATCCTGCTTGTGTGGGCTTCAGGGTTCCCTTGCTCATGGAGCTGTAGGCTGCCGAGCCAGCTCTCCTCACCCTGTGACAAGGGTTACCAAGCGTTCCTCCAACCAGCCCCTGTTGCCTGGGGCAACAGGCTCGGGGCTGAGTGCTGGGATGGCAGGGGACAGCCTCTCTGCAGGAACAGCTTTTCCCTGCTGCAGGCCCCGGGGGTCAGGACAGGCCCGGACAGGGTACTGGCCCAGTTTAGCTAGCTGGGTGGCTCCTTAGCCGGGTGATGGTTGCAGAAGTGCCAGCTGGAGTCTCCCTCGGGTGTGGCGTACTGCTGGGCATTGGGTGGGGTGAGGGCCGGACAGGGTCTCAGCTCCCAGGAAGCAAGGGTTTAGAGGCTCTGGGGTCATTCAAGCCTGGGTTGGGACTCCACTTCCTGGAGCCATGTCTGCTGGGTGCTATGTGGCTTTGGACCACCATTTCCTCAACGGTATGACGGAGACAGCAAGCAACAGCCTCCCACGGTGGTGGCATGGGCTCCAGGGAATGATGACTGGCATGAACCTCGGCCTAACCTGGGAGAGCCCAGCCCGCTTTTGTCTCTGCTGCCCCTTTCACACCTGCAGCTTCGGGTCACCATCTCCATCAGAACTCTTGGTGCCCCGTGAGGACCTCTAGGATCAGCACTGTCTAAGGTAGGGAGGACGGCTCTACAGAGCAGAGGGAGCACCCTGGCCCTGGAGAGGTGACAGGACCGGAGGGGTGGAGACCAAGGGACCAAGGCTGGCATGGTCTCCCACCCCCGGGCATCAATCAGGCGGCCAGAGCTGACCCAGCGTGGCTCAGGGGCCCCGACAGACCCGGAGCCCAGAGCCCGGAGCCGGCCGGGCCCCGAGAGCCTGTGGGAGGGACAGCCAAGTGTCCAGCCCACGCTGCGGGACAGGCGGGGAGACCAGGCCCCCAGGGAGCAGGGGCTGAGGCCAAGGTGACAGGCACGTCAGGGCGCACCCGGCATCCTCGTGTCCTTGGCCAGGGCTGTCTGCAGAGTGTCCCCGGGGGCTGTGGTCTCCAGAGGACCCAGAAGCCCCAGTCCAAGCCCACTGGGAGCAACCGGCCCCAGGCCACGGCCACTGGCACATTTTCTCGTTGAGGACTCAGTTGGCCCGGTCTGCTGACCCCGGTCACCTGCCGAGGGGGGCATCTGTCGAGCACACAGCCCCTGGGAACACGGGCCACAGCTCAGAGGCAGCCACCCCTGTCCCGAGTGGGCCCTGCTGTCGGCTGATGGGGCTTTGCCAATGGGCGCCTGTGGCTTTCCCTCCTTCCCTCTTTCCCTGCCCCCTTCCTTTCCCCCCTCCCTGCCCCCTTCCTTTCCAGGCTGTCAGAGGGATGCAGGGACAGGGTTTCAGCTCCGGGTCCCCTCCCCTCCCACGCGAATGTCTGTCCGTCTCCCAGG
>PITA01008813.1:0-81849 GCA_004023965.1 Spilogale gracilis
GTTTGGGGGGCGGGAAATTGGCTGAGGGGTGGGACTGGAAAAATCCACCCCCAGGGGGTGTGGCCTACAAACCCCAGGGGGCGGGATTGAATGTCAGGAACAGGTTGAAGTGTACAGGCCAGTTACCGGGTGGAAGCCGGAAAGTTCTCGAGCCCAATCTTGGAGCTGCACCCCCGAGGGCGGGCCTAAGGGTGTAATATGAGGAGCAGGATCTCCGCGTTGTTGGGAGACTATAGGAAGGTCTAGAGGTGTATTCAAAAACTGGTGCCCAGGATTATCACTTAAAAGTTGGCCCCAGGTCAGTTATTCACATGGGCTGAGCCCACTTCAGTGGATGGTAGTGCCAGTCTGCATTCTAGAGTTAAGGAAAAAAGGGGAAGCTGGAACGTTAAATCAAGGGTCAGGCCCTCTGACTGCTCTTTTCATCTTCAAGCCACTAGTGTGATGGATTCTGCGGACATAGAGGTTACAGACAGTCGCCTGCCTAATCCTGCTTTCGTGGAACACCGGCCACAGGTATCACCTTGCTGTTTATTGGTTGCTACCTGCTTTGAGACTAGCAATGTACTTACTTATGCTTGTTTTTTATTCCAGCGTCATCAGTCAGAGACCTTGGGTACAGGTGCTGCACCCCCCCAAATGACCCACGCTAAGGCATGTTCTGCTTCGAAGCCGCTGCAGACCGCTGGACAGTTCTGCGTGGAACTGGTTCGAGGTTCCACAGGCTTTGGCCTCACATTAAGTGGAGGCCAAGATTCAGCAGGGGATGCTCCTCTGGCAGTGCGCGGGCTGCTGAGAAACGGGCCAGCACAGCGCTGTGGTCGCTTGCAGGTGAGGTATAAGTCGCCCTCCATTCAACAGTGCTAGCCCAGTCCTCACTCTTTTTTGGGGTACTTCCTGTCTGCTCTTCCTATAATAACCCTCTCTTTACACTCTTGTAGGCTGGTGACCTCGTGCTCCACATCAACGGAGAGTCAACTCAGGGCCTCACCCACGCCCAGGTGGTGGAGCGCATTCGCACAGGGGGGCCCCGTCTCTGCCTTGTGCTAAGCAGGCCCCTTGAAACCCACCCTGGCAAGCCTGAAGGGGTAGGAGTGCCCCAGAAAGGAGATGGTGGGTTTCCCAAGGGAGAGGTTTCAGAGAGCTGTGAGGGGAAGGAGAGGGTTGCAAAGTGAAGAGGCTGGGGTCCAGGGTGGGAAGGGTTGGTGGTTTCGGTGGGGAGGTCAGAGTTTAGTGTCTGTGAGGTGTCATGGTATTCTCAAAAGCAAGATCCGAAAGGGCAGGGTCCCAGAATAGGAATAAAAGTAGATTTTAGAGGGGAGGTTTTTGAGGTACTGGGAGAGGGGAATGGGTTAGGGATAAAACAGGCATTTAGTGGGGCGCCTGGGTGGCTCAGTTGGTTAAGCAACTGCCTTAGGCTCAGGCTCCCTGCTCGGCAGGGAGCCTGCTTCTCCCTCTTGCTCGCCCTGCTTGTGTTCCCTCTCTGGCTGTGTTTCTCTCTGTCAAATAAATAAAAATATTTAAAAAACAAAACAAAACAAAACAAACCCAGGCATTTAGAAGGAAGGGTTGTGGTCCTGCATGAGAAGGTAGAGTGGGTCTTAGCAGGGAGAGGATGTGATGGGGATCTGGAGGTTGGGGGGGTCTAATTCCAAACCTGAGAGGTCCATATGCAAAGGGTTGGGAATTGAGGCAGGTGGGTTAAGGAAGTGGTTAGTCTGTGGTCCTAGATGGGAAGGGTTTGATTTCCTTTGGGACTGTGGTAAATTATGGGGGGGGGGCATGTTCTGGATCCAGGTGGGACGAGGTCTCTGGAAAAGAGGAATGTGTGTGGGAGGCAGGGGAGTCTTAAGGGGTGGTAACGGTTCCTGAATGGTTTGTCCAGGCCTCAAAGGGAGATTTCTCTAAGGAGTGGGGTCTCTGTCTCCTGCAGCCCCTGGGGTCTGCCACTGGCCACCCTCAGCCAGGGGACTTGGCATTCCAGTCCCCACCCTATCCCCCAATCTAACCTGCAGGTCTGCCATCCCCTGATCGCAGCCCAGATTCTGGTGGACCAGAGGTGATGAGGTCTCACAGCGACAGTGCTTCTCCACTTCAGCACCATCAATCCGGTACAGTGGCCCAAACCCAGGGCAGCCCTGAGCCTAGCCCAGAGCTGCTTGTGGACTGCCCCGTGGTTTCTCTTCCTGAGTGCTGTACGGACCACCCTGACGACCGAACCCCGGGTTCCCCGGGACCTTGGCTGGTGCCGAGTGAGGAACGGCTTTCGCGGGCCCTAGGGATCCCAGGGGCAGCGCGGCTTGCTCTCGAGATGGCCTCTGGGAGGCGGAGGCACTGAGCCTGTATGGGATGGTCCGACGCTCACTTGGTACTGCCCAAGCTGGATCCGGTGTGTTCGGCCAACCGCACACTAGCATCGCTGGGAGAGCTTCCACTTGGTGTTGCCCCATCCCCACTCTGGCTGCTCAGCGACCAGCCCGCGCTCCCCTCGAAGTGTCAGTGGTACAGGCCCCCCCCCCTCCGCCAGCCCTGCACTTCTGGTTTCCAGTGGGGGAGGTAATAAAATGGTTCAACCCAGTGTTGACTCGCCAGGTGCTCTATGCGGGGTGGGGCTTCTGAGTTCACCCCGCAAAGGAGGGGGTGAGTAGATCTGGTTTCAAGGAGGGCGTCTTCTTGTGACCATTGACAAGAGTTTCTTCATGCTCTTTTACTCATGCCTCTAGCGGGGCCAGCCTGTGCCGGTCTTCAGCCTGGCGTGCTTTCTCCCCACTCCGTTTTTCTTCGCCAACTCCTGCTTCTCTCCGCGTTCATTCGTTTCACTTTTTGGGAGGTTTGCGGGGCTCACAGACAATCTTTGTTCCGCGTGTGGGGAATGCAGAGGTGGGCCGTTGTAGTGGGAGTGCACCTGAATATTCAGAGCCCCAGGTAGGAATCGTCCAGACCCGGTAACTCAGGCCCGGTAGTAAGGCTAGAACCAGAGTGGCTTCCTTCATCCCGAGCGTGTGGTCTCTCACTTCCGGCCTGGTAGGCCAACTTTCACTGGCACGTAGACTGCCACCCTTAGGCATGGGCTGGGGCTCTGGAGCCTGCTTTGGGGCGGAGCGGGGAAGGTGTGAGTCAGCCGGCAGCGCTAAAAAAGGCTGTTTAGAACCTTTGAGCCGCGCCCCCTCTTCCATAGATGGTGAGGAACTGCACCAGGCTTGTGTGTGCACGCCCCATGCTGGGTGTTCCCGGTCCTGGGGGAGGCCAGAGTTTCCTCCATCCCGGGAGCCGAGCCCTAAAGGCAGGGCTTATTGGCTAGCGGGACTCCAACCGGGATAGCCCTGAAGCCAGCACTGGCCGAGGCCAGAAATGTCCAGTCACCTCCACTTGTCACCACACCCTGAGCACTTGGCCCCATCCCCCTCAATGAAGGAAGCTGTGGTCAGGCGGGAATGGGCAACTCCCACCCGAAAGGGGAGACAAATTAAAAGACCGGCGTTTGAATTTCCAGGCTGACGCTGGGAGGAGAGAGGGACCTCAAAGCCAGGCTGGGAGCTGGTGAATGCTTGAATGATCAGCACTGTGGACATTGTGGGGAAGTGCACTGGGGCTTCCAGCTACCCTTGACTCAGAGCCTGGTGGAGGTATGGCTCTAGGGAAGTTAGGAGCTCCAGTCCTATCAACAGTCACACCCAGGAGACTAATAATAGTAACCCCAGCCATTAGCCTTATTCCTGCTACTGGCTTTACTTACGTATCTATTTTAATCTACTTACACATCTGCTCAACAATCCTGATATGTCCATTTCATGGGGGAGGGAAGTGAGGCCCAGAGAGTATAAATGGCTCTAGGGAGGGGGGGGGTTGAAGCAAGATTTAATCAAGGCCGGGTTGCAGAACAGGTCTTTTTAAAGTCACCTGCATTTGACAAGTAATAACTGAGCCCTAGTTGTTTATCTTGTACTGCACTAGGCCCTGGGGAGATGCTGGTGAAACGAAACATAAAGATTTCTAACCTTGTATAGAGCTATGTTGGAAAATAAAAGAAAATGAATAAATTAAAGATAACTTCAGGAAGAGGTCAGAATTATAAAGATATCAAAAGGAGGTTATGTTGGTGGAAATAATGATGGTGGGCTGCTGGTCTCTTGGAAGACAACATTTGAGCTAAGACCAGAAGGACCAAAAGCCAAATAAATGTATGAAGATCTTGGGGAAGGGCATTGGCAGCCATGGGAACAGCAAGTGCAAAGGCCCTGAGGTGGAGCAGAGTTTGTTTTGTTCTAGAAACTCAGACATGTCCTCACAGAGTTGGAAAGCACACACTCAGTCCTGGGAAAAGTGTGCTTCATTCCTTCCACCACCTAACCACTCTCAGCAACCTGGGCCAATAGGAGAGTGTCCCTTCCTTGATTTTGAGGGGCCCCAGGTTGGGAGGAGGGTGGTACAGGCAGGCCCTTGGGTTTAACTGCCCTGGCCTTCCAGCCACAACTCTTCTCTCAAATGGGAGGAGAATTAAAACCAACATGCAGTCTGGAGAGTGTGATCCTTAGCATATCTCCAGGGATATCCTGACCAGATAGATGCCTGTCTCAGATACAGAAATCAAGGCTGAGTCAGGAGAAATTGCTCACTTAGGATAACACAGTTCAAATGTCATCAGCCTTGTCGCTCAGACTGGCACCCCAGGAGCCTTCCTCTCATCTTGCCAAGCTTCTAGCACTAAAGAAGCCTGGGCTCCTTCCCCATTCTTCATCTAGAGCTGTGCTGGTGGCCCCTTGCCTTAGAACCAGGAAACAGGCCCAGCGCTTGGGGCCAGGGCCTCCCTAGGATTGCAGAACAGAGAGCCCTTGGGTTGTAACACTGTTGATAATGTTTGTCCCCATTTACTGAGCAGCTTGATGCTCACCAAACCCTATTCTCTGACTGCTAGTGCAGTCTCATTTCCATCACTGCTAAGAGGTTTATTCCAACCATGGTCCTTTACCCAAAATCTGAAGTCCACAAAGCTCTGGAAATAGCTTTCACACGTGTTGGGCACCATTTGGTTACAAAACCTAACCTGACTTAATGAGAGACAATTTTCTGTTCTGGCTTATCCGGCTTATTGTGAACGACTTCTACCCCTTTTCTTGAATAAATATTAAGGTGTTTTTTTTTTTAATTTTTAAAAATGGGGCTGCCTCAGACCTTGCTGAGAGTGTTAAGAAGTACACAACTTTCTAAGATCCGAAATATTCAGAATTCTGGAAACATGCCTGGATTTAACCACAGCCTCAGCCATTTTTACAGCTAAGGAAACTGAGTCATATGCTTCCCCAAAACCAGATCCCGGAGGTTCTGAATTGAGGCAGCACAGAAAGCACTCCTTTTCCGAAAGTGCAAAAACTCTCGCCATTACCACACATTGGTACCCCAAACTGCCAAGCTTCAAAAGCTGGCGCCCCCAGAGGTGGGGCGCCCTGGGGGCTACGCACCAGGCGAGGAGTATCCTTGGCAGGCGGGGAAAAGGGGCTTCCGGGGCGGCTGCCACCTGGCCCAGCCCCCTCCGGCCCCGCCCGCTTCTGCTCCGCGAGGTGATTCACTCCCTCCTTCGCCCCGGGGGCCCCCTTCCCGGCCAGACGGCGGGCTAGACGGCAGGGTGTGCAGCGTCCCCAAATCCACGAGCAAGCGAGTAGATACTCCGCGCCCCTAGGGACTCCGGCCCACCCCATGGCGGATTCCGAGCGCCTTTCGGCCCCCGGCTGCTGGGCCGCCTGCACCAACTTTTCGCGCACCCGAAAGGGAATTCTCCTGTTTGCTGAGATTGTGAGCTTCCCGGGACAGGCGGGTGGGCAAAGGCAGGGTGGAGTGGCTGGACCACGCGGAGCCCAGAGGCCCCGGGTGAGGCTGGCGCGGGCCTGGAGGCGCTCCGCAGTGGGGCGCGGGTGGGTGGGTTAGTGGTGGAGGCCCGAAACCAGGGGCTTGGGGCGAGCCAGTGGGGTTTGGAGAAGGTGGTCAGGAGCTGCTGGGCTACGCGGTGCCGCAAGGGGCCCATAGCGCCTATGGGGGGCCCTGTGGAGGGAGGCCCCGTGGACACATCGGTGGGCTCCTCTGAGGGATCCCAGGGGTGTAGGAGGCGGGGGGCCTCCCGTGGCAGGGCGTGGCGCGGCCTGGGCACTGGCGGGCGGGCTGGCTGCGCGCCCAGGGGCGGGGCCTGTTGGGGTGGGGACCTGAGTCCCGGTCCTACGGGGTAGGGCGGTGCGCCCTTTACCAGTTCTTCCTCGCCCTTCTGGTCGCGGAGCAGGTCCTTAGCTTTTCGGGCCGCTCGGGGAACCTGGGTTTCCCACCCCCTCTGAAAGTGGGAGCCGCCTTTGGTTGACTTGTAAAAGGGGTGCGACGCCTTTAACAGAGCCATGCCCCTCCGGAGTCACTCTCACCGCTTCCCAAAGGGGTTGCCGAGGGAACCGCAGGTCCCGCCCCTGTCAAGGCCCTGAAGCTGGCGCCAGCGGTGCTCACCAAACACCTGGCGGCACCACTCCCTGCAGCCCGCCCCTATGCTGGAAGGGAAAGGGGGGAAACTGAGGCACACAGCTCTACCCCTGAGTAGGTGCCCCCCAGGCAAGTCACTTAACCTTTCTGTGCCTCACTTTTCTCATCTATAAAATAAAGATACTAATAACAGTACCCAGCTCATGGGGTTGTCCTGATGATTAAGTAAATTAGTACTTGTACAGCCCCTAGAACAGCTTTCAGAACCCAGTGAGCACACAATAGACGTTTAGCTATTAGTATTTGTTATCTTTCCAGCCCTAGTAGGTATCCTCCGAGTTTGAGGCCTCCAATTTAAACCAATCCCCTCAGCCCTGGGAGCTGACTTGTTGGGGCTCCCTTTCCCCTGTCATCCTTCCAGATATTGTGCCTGGTGATCCTGATCTGCTTCAGTGCCTCCACACCAGGATACTCCTCCCTGTCGGTGGTCGAGATGATCCTTGCTGCTATCTTCTTTGTCATCTACATGTGCGACCTGCACACCAAGATACAGATCATCAACTGGCCTTGGAGTGTGAGAAAGGGGCGGGGCTAGGGAGGGGTCCCGGGGAGGTTGGGATGTCCTGGTAAGTATAGAGGCTGACTTCCCCTCTTTTCCCCACGCCTCACAGGATTTCTTCCGAACCCTCATAGCAGCCATCCTCTACCTGATCACCTCCATTGTTGTCCTCGTTGAGGGAGGAAACCACTCCAAAATCATCGCAGGGGTAAAAGCCACAGGAGCAGCTCTAAGGCAAAGACAGAGGGGTTTCAGAATCCAGGGGCCAGTTCTGCTTCTGCTTTTGGCAGAAAGTATGTGGCCCGTAGCAGGCCACACTTGTCCTCAGAGCCTGCAGGAAAGTCTGGCCCAGGCTCTGATTCTCCTCCCGAGATCATCATTTGCTGTAAAAGGCCATCCATTGTCCAACACAGGGACCTTTGTGGAAAGCACAGAGGCGGCCCCTTTGTCAACTTGCGGACTACCATCTGCTAGACCTTGTTGCAAATGTACAGTGTGAATGGTGCCACTGACATGTGGGGGCCACTGTGTGGTTACCCTGTGTTGAGGGGTTCTAGGAGGAGGGAGGGTGGGGTAGATTTCCGTCTCCTGGTGTGTCCCTGGGGCTCTCTGGCTTCCTGCTCTGGGGTTTTAGTCACCATTCCTGCATGGGCACAGTCACTGGAGGTGGTAGATACAAGGAGCCAAGAGGCTGAGTTGGCTGACCAACCTAAGCCAACCTCCCTCACTCCCATCCCCACCTTCAGGTACTAGGCCTACTTGCCACAAGCCTCTTTGGCTGTGATGCCTACATCACCTTTCCCTTGCGGCAGCAAAGACATACAGCAGCCCCTACTGGTAAGTGTGTGTGTTGGTGGGGGGTGTGTTGCTGAGGATGCTGAGGAGAAAGGGGTCTCCCAAGGGCACGAATGCCCCCTTTTTGGTATTGATGGCTGTAGTGCCAGTGAGTACTGTAAGCTTCAGTATTACTTGGTTGGAAATGGGCCTATGGATCCTACCAGTGGTTTCCTCTCTTTTTTCCTCACTTGCAGACCCTGCAGATGGCCCGGTGTAGGTGAACTCCCTTCATTTCTCTCTGAAGACTGCAAGTAACACTTCCTTTGGAGTAACTCCTCCCTGCCCTGACCATGCTCCCAGCCAGCTCCCACCTCTTACTGAGTACAAGTGCCTTTGCTGGGAGAGTCTACCTTCCTACCCGCCAATCCCTTCTGGGTGTGGCCATCTTTATGGGTGTGCCTCTGTCCCCCTTCCTTCTGCGGTACCCAAAAGGAGACACCTGTTCTGCCTGGACTATACACCCACTTAAGCCACAAAATGAGGGTGGGAGGGAACCTCAGATTCCAGATTCTAGGCTCCAGGTTGTGACCCACACCAAATAAACTCCTCAGTGTGGGGGGTGGTTCTGTGGAGGGATAAATAAACAGATTGTTACAACGTATGATAGTGAATAAATTAATCCTTTGGTCAAATGTGGGTATATCTCAGGCATCAAGAGGGGGGAAATAGGAGAGAAGGATAGCTGGAGCAAGGAGGTAAAGAAGCCAGGCCTGTTTTATGACAAATATTAAATTACTTCCTTAACACAAACAGATGGAGGAAGGGGATTTATGACAAGATGGGGGATGGGGTCATCTCCACTGACTGGAGCCTCCAGGACTACACTGCCTTCAAGCCACGATGCAGTTCTTGTCTCTGGCCTGGCGAGGCATCCCTGGGTGTGAGCTCCTGGGGAGCTGTGGAGATGGGGATTTGGGGGTTCCAGTTACATTGTCCTGAGCAGGTCCAGGCCTGCACAGATGTGGGGGCAGTGGGATGCGTTCCCCTAGGAAGAAGCCGTCCTCCTCTGAGGATTCGGAACTGGGGCTAGAAGGTGAGCTGGAGCAAGATCCCGAGTCCGACCCCGATCCCAGATCACACTGGTGGCGGAGATGTCTGCCTGAGCCACGGCGGTGGCGGCGGTGGTGGTGGTGGTGGTGGTGGTGGTGGTGGCGCCGGCGACGGGTGGGGCCCCTGGGTGGGGGACTGCATGGCCTGCGACGCTGGGCTGGGGGTGCACTCAGGGTCCGCCGTGGGCCTCCGTCAGACACCAGAGGGTCACGGAAGCTGACTCGAGGGGTGCTCTGGCGACCAAAGGTACCATCTTCCGGGCTGGGGTCAGGCTGGCTGGGGAGTCCTGGGGGCAGTTCTGGGGGGCTGCGGAGCCCCAGCTCTGGCATGGAGTGGCGGTGGGGGCCCCCTCTCAGAAAGTGGGCCGGCTCCTCAGGGCCTGCAACTGGAGAGATGGAGCAACTCCCTGTTATCTGGCCCCCAAAGGGAGGCCCGTGGAAGGGACTTCTCTCCACTGTACCCCATGAGGCCTGGGAAAGTGGGAGCAGTAGTCAGAGGGGGACGAGGTGGAGGGAATTTGGGAAATCGAGGCCTGGGGCAGACTCTGGGTGGAGGGAATGTAAGTGTGGCTCTGACGGAAGGGGGTGTGACATCGACTAAAGCCGACCAAGTTAGACATTGAATGGTGGTGGGGCCTGGGCGCGGAGGGCGGAAGGTCGGGGGTTTGGAGGAAAGGAGGAAGAACATGGGTTCAAGAAGGAACAAGTTGAGGCTAGGGGACTGGCCTTGTAACAGAGGGGGGCGGAGCCAGGGTTCATCACAGGGTGTAGCGTGGGCGGGAGACGAGGCCCAGCAGGTCTAGGGACGCAGCTTGGGCGGAGGTGGGGGCGGGGCCAGGGATGACGCAGGAGCAGGGCCCGGGCTAGTCAAGGGGAGGGGCCAGGCTTGAGGTGTGTGTGTGTTTGGGGGGGTAGGGACTCCGAGAGGCTAGGCGTGGCTCGAGGGTTAGCTCACCGGGCTCTGGTTCTGTGTTGGTGCCTTTGGGGGCCGTCTCTGACGCCTCCTCCGCCGCGGATGCTGCTGCTGCGAGAGGTGAGGAGACCGTGCCCGTGCTCCAGCTCCGGCGGCCGGTGCCCGAAGCTGTGGGCTCGGACCCCAGACTGCAGGCTCTAGAGCAGAAGATTAGGCCACGGCGTGGCAGGAAGGGGCGGCCCAGAAGGGCTCGCCCGCAGCGACTACAGCAGAAGCAGCTGTCTGAGGCGTGCCAGTGCTGGCCTTCATAAGCCATCTGACCCTGGTCCAGGCCTGCAGGGACCGAAGAGGGGGGAAACTGAGACAGAGCCGGCAGGCGTATCCCTTGCCTGCCCCGAATGGAGCCCTTATCGGGAAGAGGCAGGGAATCTGAAGCAGGGTATCCCAAGATGCCCTCCCTCCCAGAACTCTTCAGAATGGGGCCTTTCTCTGGAGGAAGCAGGGAAACTGAGGTTTGGGCTTCACTCTAAGTTTCTTCATCCTTTCCGGGAAACCAGCTGATGTCTCCTCTTCTCCCTCTCTTTCTTTCCCAGGGTGCCCCCTCCCAGACTGGGGTGGGCATTGGACTCTTGGGATGTGGGTCAGGCTCAGATATTAAGAGGTGGTTTCAGGGGTGCCTGGGTGGCTCAGTGGGTTAAAGCCTCTGCCTTCAGCTCAGGTCATGATCCCAGGGTCCTGGTATCGAGGCCCATGTCAGGCTCTCTGCTCAGCAGGGAGCCTGTTGACTCTGCTCTCTCTGCCTGCCTCTCTGCCTACTTGTGATCTCTGTCAAATAAATAAAATCTTGGGGAAAAAAAAGAGGTGGCTTTAGGTGGATGGAGTGTAGAAGGGAGATCTGAAGGAAAGTCCTGGGGGTGGGGGGTGGGGCAGGGCTTAGAAGGTAGGGCCGGGCCTTGGTGGGAAAGGAGTGGGTCTTAGATGGTAGGGTTTTGCTCTGGAGGTAGGACTGTACCTAGGCTGATGGAGGAGTCTTTAGAGATTAGGAGGAGTCTGGGAGAGTTGGGCCTTGGCTGATGGAGTAAGAGGGTAACCCCAGGGGGTTAGTGGGGCTGGGAATTAGAGGGAACCCTGGAAGTGGGCCTAGATATGCAGTGGTGCCTGGGGTCGTGCAGGTGGAGTTTAGAAAGTCCAGCATGGGGGAGCCTTCGGCTCAGGTCATTATCCCGGAGTTCTGGGATGGAGCCCTGTATCGGGCTGCCCCACTCTGCAAGAAGCCTGCTTCTCCCTCTCACTCCCCCTGCTTGTGTTCCTGTCAAATAAATAGACTTTCTCTAAAAAAGGAAGAAAGTCCAGCATGATGGGGGATACTGGTGAGGGACTTGAGGTGAAGGGCAGAAGGCCATGGGGCCGGCGCTAGACTGCAAGTATGGACTATAACGGAGGATCCCGGTGGGGTGGTGCTATGGCCCAGCAGTCGGTCTTGCCCTGTCCCGTTTCCTGTTCACCCACCAATGTGCTCCCCGCAGCCATCACAGTACTCGGCGTGGCGGGCCTCGTAGCAGGTGCAGCAGTGGGGGCGGCTCTGGCGCATGACGTAGTGCTGCCCTCCCAGCGAGGCTTCGCACTCGAAGCAGCAGAAGTGACCCATGTGCCAGTGCCGGCCCTCGGCCTCGGTGCACTCGGGGGAGAAGATGATCTTGGGGAGAGGGGAGAAGGACATGTCAGAAGGGCCTGCCCCTGGCCCTGCTCACCCTCCACTCCCACCCCGGGGTGGAGAGGCGTGAACCTCGTCACAGGCTTGGCAGCGCGGGCGCAGGCATTCAGCGTGGTGGCGGCCACAGTAGACTTTGCCGGCATGGTAGAAGTAGATGAGGTCCACCAGCAGCTCGCGGCACGTGGAACACACGAAACACTGCGGGTGCCAGCAGGCACCCAGGCCTGCTCGGCTGGCAAATACGGCAATGTCGCCACCTCCAATCTGCTTCCCGCACTGCCAAATGACAGAGAGACGCTGCCACACACGGTCAGACCGGATTGGGGTCAGCCAACTGTCACATTTGGGCCTGCCCCTGGCCAACATTTGTGACTGGCTCCACCTGTGAGGTAACTTTTAGAGGGGCCCTACCTACAGGAGGCGGGGGTCCCCTAGAGGCCGCCGGGACTCCTGGGGGGAAACCGCAGAGAAAGGCCCTTCTAATCATGGGTGGCCTTAAAGGCAAGCCTTGTCCTTTGGGAGCTGGGGAAATCAAAGAGACAGGCCAGGGGATGCTTGAGTGGCTCAGTTGATTAAGCATCTGTCTTTAGCTCAGGTCCTGATCCTTCAGGCTTGGGGTTGAGTCCCACATTGGGCTCCCTGCTCAGCGGGGAGCCTGCTTATCTCTCTCCCTTTCCCTCTGTGTGTGCATGCTCTCTCAAATAAATAAATAAAATCTAAAAAAAGAGAGAGAGAGAGAGACAGGCTAGGCCCAGTGTTGGAACCATAGTGACAAACCTCACCCTAGAACCTTACAGTAGGATCTAGGGCCGGGCTCCACCTACTGGGAGGGGACTTGAAGACAACTCTACCCGCCACTGGGCCCTATAGACAGGCCAGGCCACTGTGTGTCAGTTCTTTAAGGACATGTCTCAACCACAAGAGGACCAGAGAGACAGCTTCACATCCACTGTGAAGAGGGACCTAATAGAGAAGTCCACTAGGGCCGACCACACTTAAAGGTGAGCTCTGAGGGGCGCCTGGGTGGCCCAGTTGGTTGGGCGACTGCCTTCGGCTCTGGTCATGATCCCGGAGACCCGGGATCGAGTCCCACATCGGGCTTCCTGCTCAGCAGGAAGCCTGCTTCTCCCTCTCACTCCCCCTGCTTGTGTTCCCTCTCTGGCTGTGTTTCTCTCTGTCAAATAAATAAAATCTTAAAAAAAAAAAAAAAAAAAAAAAAAGGTGAGCGCTGAAGAACAGGCCCTGTCCACCAGGGGGCCCTACAGACAGATCTTGCTGGCCAGGGAGGCTTTAAGGCATGGTCCCTGCCTAACAGTGGGATGTGAGGAAATGACAGCATTCACCGGAGGGGACATGAGAGACAGACCCCTAGGGCTTAAGCGGCAGGCCTCATCTCTTCCCAGGGCCTGGAGCAAAGGCACTTCTCTCAGTCACTGGGGCCCTCCCCAGCTCACCTCCTCACAGATGGCCCCAGTGATGGTCACAGGGAAGATGCGCACGGTGCCACGGCCCAGATTCTCCCGCTTCCGCTGCTGGCTGAAAGCTCTGAGCTCTTTCTTCTCCTCCTCCTCCAATGCGGTGCAGTACTGTGCCTGGGGTGGGACGGTCTTACAGGCTCCTCCCGCCATAACTGCCCTCTCCCCTTCCAGAATTTATCCACACTCAAAAGAGTTTACTTCTAGGCCTTGGTACAGGTGGGTGCTTCCTGCCCGAAATTCCCACCCCTTTCTGCCTCTCCCAGGGCTCAGCTGTGGTTTGGCGGAGGAATGGCCCAACCGTCCCCACCGGTGCACACCTTTCATGTCAGATGGGCTTCCCTTTCCTCCCCTGACCCTGTGTATTTCTTTCCAGATGCTTAGCATTTGCCATGGCTGTGCCCTGCCCCCTCACTCCCTTCCCTGGCATGCCCTTCCTGTTTTCTTGCTCCTCACCTCACTGTCGTGTGGGGGCAGCTGGTGAAGCAGCTGCTTGATCCTGTATTTTTCCCCGGGACTGTTGACATAGGGAACCTTGTCCTCTGGGAGGCAGCTGAAAAACTGGTATACCTGGGAGGACACAGAGGACAAAAGTGAACGAATGAGACTAGGAGTGAATTGGGATGCAGTGGGATGGTGGGCCCCTACTTCTCCAAGAATATTAAAGTCATCAGAAGGGACTGTCTACTGCCACTCTCCACCTCCCCTTCCTACAGGCTGGATCGTTTCCATCACCTCCCAAACACGCCATGAGTTCCTTCAGACCTTGAACCCACATTTCTCTCCAGCTGCTGTCCACCGTTCTTTCTTTTACAGCAGACTTCCTCAAAAGAGCTGTGGGCACTGGCCCCTTCCACTTCCTCTCCCACTGTCTCCAGACCCAACTCCAGTCAGGCTGCCCCTGCCCCTTCCCTTCCTGCCCCTCCTCCAAAGCTGTTCCTGTCACGGTCATTGACGATGTCTACACCTTGAAAATCATTTTTCAGGTCTCAGTCCTCATCCAGCTGGGCACATTAGTAGCACAGAACACACTTAATCACTCCCTTTTCCTGGAAACACTTTGTTCCCTTGGCTTCCTGAACACTGTCCTCAGTTTCCTCCTCCATTATTGGCTGTTTCTTCTCTGTCTCCATTTTGGTTCTTCTTCAGCTACGTGACCCCCAAATGTGGGAGGACCCTCAGGCTCATTCTTGGCTCTCTTGCCTCTCTCTACATTCACTCCCTTGGGAATCATCACATCCAACCTCATGGCTGTAAATACCACTTGAAAACCAAATTTACGCTCTACCTCGGCCTGTCCCTCATCAGTTAATCCATCCTTCCTTGAGGTCATCTTTGACTCCTCTCACACACACACCCACAGGCAAATCCTCTTAGCTTTGCTTTCAAAACGTATTCAGAATCTGAACACCACTGGCTACTTCCACTGCCAACACTGTCATCAGTGACGGTCCCCCTGGCTCCGCCCTCACCCCTACAGCCTATTTTCCTCACAGCAGCCAGAGGGAGCCTGTTAAATCCTAAAAGAAACCATGTCCCTTCACTGTGCACAACCCTTTCGTGGCCTCTCCTTCATTCAGAATAGGGGTCAAAGTCTTCTCCATGCCCCCTCCCCACTTCTGGCCTCCCTCTCCCAGTCACTCACTCTGCTCCAGCCACACTGGTTTCCTCACCATTCCCCACATGGGCCAAGCACACTCCTGCCTCAGGGCCTTTGCTTGGCTATTCCTTTTGCCTGGATAGCTCTAACCATGGATATCTGTGTGGCACTTCTTTACCTCCTTCAGCCAGCCCAAACATCATATTTTCATAGAGGCTGACCTGGGTACCCTATTTACAATTCTAAGATTTCTCTCCTTCACTCCTTTTTTTTTAATTCCACAGCCCTTACACGATCTGACATATTTTTCCAGGTTTGTTTACTGGCTGGTGCTCACTTTAGGAATCTAACCTCCATGTGGGCAAGCGTATTTTTTTTTGTCTTGTCCACTGCTGTGGCCCCAGTGCCCAGAACAGGGTCTGACATGTGGTAGGTGCTCAATAACTATTTGTTGAGCAAATCGGTTAATGGAGATGTGGCGAACAAAGTGCTGGGATGAGACCTGAGTTAAGGGGTAGAATAGGAGTGGGGTGAACAGGCCCTAACCAACCCACTTAGCGATCATTCAGTATTTGCCAAGAATTGTGGGGGGATGACCACCATGAGATTCCAGAGGGGTCAGAAGGATACACGTGATCTCATGTTGTCCCAGAAATAGGTTTCTACCTGAGTGCGTGTATGTGTGTGCCTCTGTGTGTGTGTGTGCGCATGTGCACATCTCCTGGAGAACAAGAGTGGGTGCCAGCCTCTAGTCACCTGCTCTGGCTTGAGACCAGGGGGCACCCAGGCATACTCCTCCGAGGCACAGCCAGAGTCATCATCCGAGATGGAGTGGCGCTGGAAGTCTGAGATTAGCCGACACATGATACGCTCCAGGTCCACAGGCACCGTGTGCACGGCGTGCTCCTCCCTTGGGCACTTGCAGTGCTGACAGATCTTTCTGAGGGGGCCAGGAGGAGGGTCAATGATTAAGGGATAGCTCCCTTGGACCCCTGGGAAGCTCAAAGAAGTCCAACTAAGGGACAGGGACAGGCAGATTAGCACCACCCAAGGACTCTGGAGCCAGGACAAGGCTGGGGCCTGGGGGTGGGGCTGCTGTGGGTGAGACAGGAGTGGAGAGCTGAGGCTGTGAGCTGGGGGCGGGGCTGTGGGGTCTGCAAGCCAGCCTCTGACTTTTATCTCTGGGATTCAGGTCAGACTTTCCTAGCAGAGGGCCTGAATAGGGACAGGGTACTGAGTCTGAGATTGGAGTTATAAGTTCAGGGAGTTTCTCCTCAGAACTGGCTTTGGAGGTTGTGGGGGGAACTTTCCCTAGAGGCGGGCTCTAGCCTGTGCTGAGGCTCTGAACTTGGTGTGTTGGCGTGGGTGGGGGCTCCGAGCCTGTGGGTAGGGCCTGAGTGTGCCGGCTGCGGACTCTGGGGGTATTTTGAGACGTTTGGGGTACAGGGCTCCAGGGGGAGGATAGGACACTGGGTCCACAAGAGGAGATCTGAGCCTGAGAGGTGCTGGATGTCAGTGGACAGTGCTCAGCGCCTGGGACTGAGGATCTCCCTCGGGATGGGACTCAGCGGCGTGTGACAACACTTCTGGGGGAGGGGCTATGTAGCAGGTGGAGCTTTCCTGGGAACAGGACAATTGGGAACCAGTCAGGGGGCGGGGTCCCGAAGCTGAGTGAGGCTCCTCCCCCAACTGAGGGCTCAAGCCTAGGGGTGTTGGCCGGAGCTTCTAGGGGTTTCCCTTGACAGAGGCAAGACCCTGGGATGGTCACCTACCTCCATTCATGTAGCAGGAAGCCGGGGCACTGCTCCCTGCAGGAGTTGCAGGGTTGGCCGCGGTCTGGGTCCTCCGAATCTGGAGGCTGAAGTGGGTGGGGGTAGGCGCCAGACGGGGGGAGAGAGACGTCAACACCCTACTCTCCATTCCAAGGCCCACAACCACACGCTGGGGCCTGTCCCACCAGGGCAGCGCTGGGCAGGCTGGGACAGCGCCGGCAGCACGGGGGAGGAGGACAAAACCAAGGTAGAGGCGGAGCACTTAAGGCCACCTCCATATATAACCCTTTTTAGGGAATTCCCTTCCCCCTCACCCAACTTTGGACACCTCCCACCTGCCTCTGACTCCTTCAGGCCTCACACAACTTCCCTGGGAACTCAGAATACTCTCCGCACTTGAGTACAGAGTCCCTAATCTGGGTGTCTCCTTCCAGGCCTGGCCTTGGCGACTTCTCCACCCAGGAGGCCAGCAGTACTCCAGTTCCACAGGGTAGGAGTCTGCAGTCCCATCCTTACTTGGGAATCCCACAAGAACCCTGCCCCTCTTTTCTGAACCTCAACAGCCCCTCCCACAAACTCTGGCTTCCCCCTTTCATACCCAAGGAACTGGAGACCCTCCTTCAGGATCTCAGGAGGCCCCTGACCCATTCAATAACCCCCACCCCAAGAAGCCTTGGCCTTTACCCTTCATATCCTAGGGCTGTTCACTCCTCTGGACCACCAAACTCAGACCCCACTTAAAGACCCCCTCCAAAGGAAGAGCAACACTGCTATCCAGGAAGTCAGAAAGCTCCTGGCTCAAGTAGAAGCTTGGAAGCTCTCTTCCCCCACATCCCAATCCCTGGACCTTAATATTCAGGCACCCCAGGAGTATGGGACCTCATCCCTTAAGATCGCCTTCTGTCAAGGTACCGGGAAGACCATTTCCTCAGAAATTCAGGAGGTCCTCGCTCAGTCCAGAACCCCAGGCTCCAGTCTGTTGGCCCTCAGAATTCCCTCCCAGAATTCACACGAGAGGGGAGCCCACAGGTCTTTGGGGGTGCTGATAGAAGTGTGCAGAGAGGTGACTAGGGACCATGTACCACCAGATCTCCACTTTCCTTAATCCGCACACTTCCAGTAGCCCCAGCCCCTCCGTTCTGGGAATCTGGGGTTGGGTATTCCCAGACCCTCGGTGGAGCGCCTCCTCGTTATCCCAATCCCCTGCTCTCTCTCCTGGGCCTAACCCTGACTCCCACCGCTGCCCCGAGTCTCGCTCACCGCGCGCCCGGAGCGGCGCCTCCGGGACCCACGCGCGAACATGGCGCGCCTGGGCAGGGTCAGGCGGATGGAGTCCTTACGGCCGTCAAGGCCACCGCGCGTCCGGCCTGGGAGCTCTGTTCCGTAAATCTGACACCCGCGTGGGAGGAGCGCGCCCAGCACGGCCCGCCCCTGGCCCTGCGCTCACTCCCGAGCTGAGGCGCCCCCAGCCTAGAGGGGAGGGGCAGGCAGCCGGGGAGCGCAGTACCGAGCGCTCCCCAGCCTTCCTGCCCTGGGCGGGAGCCAGGCCTCAGAAGGCACAGCCCACAGAGCCCCAGGGTAACACATAGCCTCTCACGGGATAGTCTAAGGCTTGAGGGCTCTGTAGTGGAGGAAGGAGGACTTCAAAGTGGTGCGCTAGTGTATCTGTGTTGAGGTTTCATGTCCGTTTATCTTGGAAGTTTGTTTGGAGGAGGGATCAAAGCCACTCCTTGGCGCCCCTCCCCACCGGTGGTGTCCCGAGGGTCTCTTTCCCCCAGATGAATGCTGCAAGAATGATCCCCAAGCCCATCGCAGTCCCAGCTGGTGATCCCTCGCCACCATCAGAGAGCTGGCTCTCATAAACCCCCACAGCCCCCACCACTCCCAAACCCTATTAGAGCCAGGACTATTTGAGGTTTATGGGGGAAGAGGTGAAAGTCACTGGCCAAGGCCCCACTTCCCGCTCCCTCCTCTTCCTTACGGGCCCAGCTGTCCTGTCCCCCTAAGTCCTGAGAAATTGATCTTAAAGCTTTCCCTCCCTGGCTCCCATTTTTCTCCCTCCAGTTAGATATCCCTTTCCCGAAGCTCAGTCCGGTCGGTAGCTGGGAGTCTCTCCTTCGCAAGTCAGGCTTCGTTGTGCCTCAGGGCTGGGAGGAGAGGGTCTCCAGCCCGCCGTCAGAACTCAGGCGCCGGGCGGGGATTTCTAATTAGGCAAGGCAGCCGCAGGAGCGACCGGGCTTTTCAGCGTGGGCACAGGGTTACCTCCTCCATACCCAGCTCCATCACGCACATCCCAGTCACTTCCCGCCCCTCGTGCCCTGGAGAGGAGTTAAGGGAATGAATGAATGAGGTAACGAGTACCCCAGTGCTCCGCCCCCTGGCCTTACAACCCAGAGGGTCTCCGAGTTCTCCAGCTGGGGCTGGGAAAGGAAACCGCGGGAAAGCTGGGTCCGAAGAATACGGGTGGGTAAGGGGAAGTCTCCCTGCGAAGTATAGGGCTCCTAGTCGGAGCCCTTGAGGTTTGAAGATAGGGCTCCACAGGACCCGAGAAGGGGAGTGGCTAGTGGACCAAAATTAGAATTGAACCCTAGAAAGGGCGGGCAGCCAGTAGTGGGGCAGTGGGCCGGGCTACTTGGAGCGTGACTTGGAATGATCGACAAGTGAAGTGGCAGAGGCTGCAGCTTGGCCAAACACGGCTGGAGGGAACTAAAATGATGGGGTGACTTGAACGGCAGGTCCAGCAGGTTAGGGGCAGAGCTTCCTCTCGCTGCCTCTCCTCCACCTCTCCTTCTTCCTCCCCGCTCCAAAGAAAAAAGACACTGAGAAATCAGAGCCGGGTGGACTAGGTGGCTGAGGAGTTTATTTAGGGGAGGAGAATTAATCCTATTTGTTCTTCCTCGGGGAGGTCTTCAAACAATACCGAAGGGCTAGGAAAAGAGGGGGGGCGTCTGGAGGAGAGAGGGAGGGGCCACAGCCAGACAAAATGGCAACACACAATCACAGGCACTACCGACGTCACAGACACAGCGGAAGGTGCAGGATAGGGACTCCAGACTGGGCGTCCAACCACCCCAGGATGGGTGGGGGTGTGGAGGGAGGGAGGAGGCAAGGAAAGGGGGGAGAGGGGTGAGTCGGCCCCACAGACCTGTTGGCTCTGTCCTCTGACTACCTAACTGTCCCGTCACACGTGGGTGGGCAAGGGTGTGGGGAGTGCTTCTCTCTGGATCCCACCCCTTACCCTCCCAGCCTTACCTCTCAGCTCCTCCCAGGCCACCTCAGTCCTCAGCTCTGGCCAAGGATATTCCCACCCCCCCCAACCCGCCCACTTTAAAACATTTTTTTCACTGCTCCATTGGGGTGGGCTGCCCCTTCTGAAATAGCCATGAAACACCCACTCTATGACCCGCCCTGTCTAGAACCCAGACCACGACCTCACTTCAAGCTTGGCCCATTCCTGAATCCCACTTCTTGCCTTGCACAAGATCTGCCCCCCTTTAAAATCAAATGCAGTCTCCTGAATATTCTTAGCTACACCCCTTCCATACACTGGGGTCCCAATCCAAGACCTGCCCACTCTGGCGCCTCACTCACTTCCTGGTTCAGGCCCCCACCCCTCCAGAACGCAGTCCCCAGGTCCCAGGTCATACTCCTTGCATAAAACCCTGTCCTATTTCAAACCCTGCCCACTTTTGGAACCTGATCCCTGCCTCACTCAAAGCTCCATCCATCCTAGAACCCTGCTCTTAGCCTTGTTCCAAGCCCTACTACAGAATGCTCTAGGGAATCCCTCTTCCTTAGACTCTAGATCCAGTATGTCTGGAACCCAAACCCCTTGCTTACTAGTCCTCTTCACCCAAGAGCTCCCCTCAAGTCGACCTTGGGTCAAGTCCCCCAATCTGCCTTTCTCCCCCTCAGGGTTGAATTTCCCCTCATGGCCCCCGTTCAGGTATTGCTGGAGGAGTCAAGGCCAGTTGGGAGGAGGGAAGGGAGGGGGGGAGAGAGTCTGAAGTCACACTGACCCTCCCCACATAGCTGAAACCTGTCTTTTCCCTGTTCCCCTTTCAGAGTCCTCCAACCTCAGGGCACAGGGCCAGGGAACAGAGAGGGGCCAAGGGATGCAAAGGAAGGGGTGAGATTAGGAGAGGGGCCCACTCAAGGTCAGGCTCTTAATGCATGAGGGGTGTGGAGTGGGGGCAGGGCTCAGACAGATAAATAGATATTTATATATAATATATAATATATATATATAAACAGCAAAGAGAGTTAGAGTCTCCTGGCTTGAGGAGTGGAGACCAGGGGTATAGGGATGGAAAGGGGGGCAGGGCTTCTGAGCTCTCGCCCACCCATGGAGTCCTCCCGGGCTGCACTGACCTGTGGAGACAAAAGACACAGAAAGGAGAGGGGGTCCAGACATAGTTTGTGCCCTTAGGGAGGGGGGCTGGGCTGGTTTACCCTCTGCCTGCCATGCCTTTTCTTCCTTCCTTCCTCATTCATAGTCCTTGGGTCAGATTCGTCCCAGCTGCCCCTACTGGGAAGATAGAGCTTGCGCCCACTAGATTAAGTACCAAAGACATTATAGTCCCCACTTCCCCAACCCCAAAATATCCATTAACATGCACTGTTCTGGCAGTTGATAAACTGTATTGTGCAAAACAAAGCTCCTGATCTTTGTGCTGCTTGCAGTTGTGACCGAGAAGACAGACTTCAAACAATAACAAAAACGTGTGAGTTATCTAGTATGACATCAGGTAATAGTAAGTGCAATGTAAAAACAAAAGGTAGACTAGGGTGAGGGGGTATTAGGAGTGCCGGTAGGGGAAGAAATGTTGCTGTGGTAAGTAGGGTAGTCAGAGAAGACCTCATTTAAGAAGCAATATTGGAGGGGCACCTGGGTGGCTCAGTTGGTTAAGCGACTGCCTTTGGCTCAGGTCATGATCCCGGAGACCCGAGATTGGACGCTCCCTGCTCGGCGGGAAGCCTGCTTCTCCCTCTCTCACTCCCCCTGCTTGTGTTCCCTCTCTGGCTGTGTTTCTCTCTGTCAAATACATAAAAAATATTTTTAAAAAAAGAAGCAATATTGGAATAGAGTTGAGGAGGTGAGGGAAGGAGCCATGCAGATAACTGGGATAAAGAACATTCCAGTCAGGGGGAACAGCCAGTGCACAGTCCCTGGGGTAGAGCCATGCCTAATGTGTTTAGGAAAAGCAAGAAGGTCAGTGGGGCTCCACTGGAGTGAGCAAGGGACGGTGGTAGGAGGTGATGTCAGAGAGGTTGGTAATGGAGTCATATAGGGCCTTGTGGACTAGGTTGTGAGGACATCAGCTTTGACTCTGGATGAGTAAGTCACAGGAAGAGTTGGAGCAGAGAAGCATAAAATGAGAGTAAAATGTCTCATGTTATTTCTATTATTTCCTCAATAAATGTTTCTTAACTTTACTAGGACTCTAAGTGATGTGTGTACATCATGAATTAGTCATGGTCATGTTCTGTAGTTTAGTGGAAGAGTCAAATAAATATATAAATTAATAATTACAGACTGTGGTAAGAAAAGCACAGGGTACTATAAGAGAGATAAGAAAGGGGCCTTTTAAGAAGCTGGCCAGGGGTGCCTGGGTGGCTCAGTTGGTTGAGCGACTGCCTTCGGCTCAGGTCATGATCCCAGAGACCCGGGATCGAGTCCCACATCGAGTCCCACATCGAGTCCCACATCGAGTCCCACATCGAGTCCCACATCGGGCTCCCTGCTCGGCGGGGAGCCTGCTTTTCCCTCTCTCACTCCCGCTGCTTGTGTTCCTTCACTGGCTGTGTTTCTCTCTGTTAAATAAATAAAATCTTTAAAAAAATCTTTAAGAAGCTGGCCAGGTAAGTTTAAGTGTGTGTGGGTGCAAAACTCCAGGGGGAAAGCAAGTACCAAGACCCTGAATTTGGCTCGTGCCTGGAACATGGGTTGGGGGTGGGGAGTGGGAGGAGGTGGGAGGTCAGAGAAGGGACAGGTGATGCTTGGTGTCATGCCTGGTGACAGGCTTTGGCTTTTAAGGTGAGTGAGATGGGAGCCTAGGCAGAGCTCTGAGCACAGGAGGGCATGTCCTGACTTAGGATTTAACAGGATCCCTCCCAATGCTGTGAGTGGAACAGAATGGGGATGAACAGGTAGAAAACTGTGACGTCCAGGAGAGAGAGGACAGTGAGATGTGGAAGATTATGGATATATTTTAACGGTAGAGTCGACAGGAGTTTTTGATGAATTAGATGTGAGATACCTAATAAACTCCTCCCTGCCCTTTCCACCCTGGCAAAGTGCCAGAAGCTACCTCCATCCACGTGTTGCCATCCCCCTGCCTTTTCCCATTTCTCTCCCTCATAGGTGAGGTACTCACACTTCTCTTTTCAGGTCCATCAAGAAGACCCAGAAGCCCCCCATTGCCTCCGCCCCCCCCCGCTTCCGTGAAATTCCACATCACCTCCCTCACCACAGTGGTTGGGGGGAGATGGCAGATCTATCACCTCTTCTGGAATTGTCTGACCTTCACGACCCAAGCCCCTTTACCCTCACCATCTATTGGCCTTATTAGAACAAACTAGCTTATCAATCACTTCTAAGGCCCACCTCCTCTTCCCCTCAGTGGATTCCCGCACAACGCAAGACCCCTGCCATTCCCTTCTCTCATTGGTTGCTCTGCCCGCTTTTCTCCCCCCCTTCCGTCAGAGAGGTACTTCTACTTCTCTCCCATTGGCTTTTCATTCTGCCCATCATCAAGCTCCACTCTCTTGCTCTCCATTTATTGGCTAGTTTTTCGCTCTCCGCTCTCTATTGGTACTTCAACCCCCTTTGCCTATGTATCCTTCACTCTTGACTCTTATTGGCTCACTGACCCGCCCGTCTCCCTTCTTGTACCCTTCTTGGCTGCGCCGCCCGCCCGTCACTCACCAGACTACATCTGATTGGAGAAGGAGGTGGGCGCACCCTGAGGGCCATATCCTTGCTGCCCGTAGTCTCCCTGAGGTCCGTAGCCGCCGCCACCGCTGCCGGCTGGCTGCCCGTAGTCGGGCTGGTAGCCGCCCTGGGGCCCATAGGAGTCCTGGGGCCCGTACCCGCCGGGGCCCTGCCCGTAGCCCGCCTCGCCATAGGCGTCCCCGGGCGCTGGTTGCTTCTCGGGGGCTCCGGGAGGTCCGCGCATAAATGGGGCAGCCCAACCTGTCTCCTTGAACACGAACCACAGGTTGCCGACCCAGAGCACCAGGTTCAGGAAGCCGAACACCTGCGGGGAGACAAAACCAGGCTGTCGTCCTATGCCCATTGAATTGGCCTCGAGGGATGTCGAGGCTGTGCGCAGCGAGCGTTGATCCGTGGGCTCCAGAAGGGAGGTGGTTTCTAAAACCCGGCCCTTCTAAAGTCCTGGAGCATGAACGCAAATGTGCAGAAAAGTCACCTAGAGTAGGGGGCATGGGACGTGTTAGAATTCATGCTCTCGGGGATGTTGACATCTATCACTATTACATACACATTTATACGTGTATAAGAATAATATAAATTTTTAAAAGTAAAATGTTAAGCATAAATATTATGTATGTAGATATACCACTAACATACATATATAAAAAGTATATATGCTTTTGTATTAAATATATGGAGCTTAAATATAGACAATAAATTCAGTTTGAGGACAGGAAGGAATATCTCCTCTTTACTGTTGAGGAAACTGAGGCCCAGAGAGGCTAAGATGCTCAAAGTCTCACACCCAGCAAGTGACAGGAAAAAAAGTTGGTATCTTAGCATCTATAACACTTGTATACAAATTACCACATGCCAGGTCCTTTTCTAAGCTCTTTGTATACTGCTAATTCACTGAATACTCAAATTTGGAGCAGGACCTCTTATTAGTTTTCCATTTACATGCTTAGACTGAGGCTGAGAGGCTGAATAACTCGTTTGAGGTCCCAGAGTTGGAGGTGGCAGAGCTGGGATTGAAGCTCAGACAGTCGGACTCTGGCCAGTAGGGGGAGTCCAAGTGGGAAACGTTTCAAGTTATTCTTTCTTTTTGCATACCGCGTAAGGACACTCGGGTCCCAAGAGGTACTGAGTTGCCAGAGGTCTTCCACGACTCGGCTGGGCCTGGGATCCAGATCTCCCAAACCTAGTCGGACAGAAAGTCTCATATTCCCCTCCTGGGGACTATTTGTGGTATGGCAGTGGTTATAACTGCTCTCTCATCCTTCAAGGCACTGTTGTTGGCCATGCCTCTTCCGGGGAGCCCTCTTGGATCTCCATTGAATTCTCCCCTCATTCTCTCCACCACTCCCCAAGCCAGACTGTGAGTTTCTCAGCCTCCTTCCCCAACTGGCCCACTGACCCAGCCACCTTCCCAGGGCTTACCACGGAAGTGTTGAGGCCAGAGGTCACAGGGTCTCTTAGCTCCTTGCATGTGCTCCCTGTCTGGTGGCAGACAGACATCCCTTTGATAATGTTCTCTGGGTCAGTGGCCATCTTCACATCTGACAGCCCCTTGGCCCATGCTGATGAGCTAACCAGCCACATGAAGGCAAACACTGCTGTGGCCAGGAAGTCCTAGGACAAGCAGGGAGAGGCAGATGGCACTGTGAGGAGGCTGCCTTGTGTCATGCTGCGGGGCCTCCTCAAATTGCAGACTTTCTTGGGAGGGGGAGTCTCCACAGAAAATCCCTGTCTCTCTTCTGCCTTTTCAGCTCTGAAGCCTCCAATACTCACTTGAAGGTGAGCATTCCTAGCTTGGGCGTTTGTGACACAGAGGATGTGGGTAATTGTGTTGTGTGGGTATGTGGGGGGGGGGGATTTTGTGGGATGGTTTCCGAATCTGTGGAAAATAATGTGTCTTTCTACTTTCTACTTTCATCTGAATGTGGGAATTTATGTCACTTTGTGTCTGGGATGAGGGTGTATGAGTACAGCTGTGTAGGAATCAATGTGTCTGGGTGGCATGATGACAAGAATGACTGTCACAGAGAACCTCTGTGCACCTTTCTTTGATCTAGACTGTGTGGTTGTGTGCGAGGCGGCAGGTTTCCAGGGGGTAGGCCTGTCTGGGATTCTGTGTGGGCTCTGAGTGTGTCCCTGTCATTCTATGATTCGGTTTCTTTGATGCTCACAGCAGCGGCAGCAGTAACATCTGTGGCTGTTATGGTGGCTGCTGGCATGTGGGACTGCCTAGGGTTTGGTAGGCGCCCATGAACATGATGGTGTCCCTGAGGCTCCATGTCCCCCGGGCCCTGCACTTGAGTGGCTGTGGGGGGCTCACCATCATGGGTCCTTTGTTGTTCTCTCGGTACTTATTCTGCAGGAAGATGTAGGTGGCCAGAGCCCCCATGGAGTACAGAAAGGCAAACACAGCCACGGTGACAAAGAATTCAGCTGATGAGGAGTAGTCCCCCACCAGGAAGATTTTCTCAGTGTCCCCTCGGCAGGTGGGTGCATCAAAGTACACTTGGTGCAGCCTGTGGAGAGACATGGCAGGTGTGGTCCAGACACTAAGAACACCCCCACCCCTCCTGCCTTGTCATTGTTTCCCAGATTCTGAAAAGGTCCCAGGAAAAAAGAGGAGGAAATAACCATTCAGAGGTCCTACTGTATACCAGTCCCATTTTACTGATGGTTGTTCATAGCATCCTGATGAAATAGGTCTTATTCAATCCTTACTCCAGCCCAGGCTCTTTGACCTCTTGGTTATTTGTAAAACATACCGGGCACCCTCCCACTCCAGTATCTTTGCACTGAATGCCCTTCTCCTAGATATTACTCCCTTTGTGGCCTTCAAGTTTTGCTCAACTGTCACCTCAGAGAGGCCTTCCCTGATTTCTGTATTAGAATAAAATTGAGTGTGCCTAGGTAGCTCAGTTGGTTAAGCAGCTGCCTTAGGCTCGGGTCATGATCCCAGGGTCCTGGGATGGAGCCCTGCATCGGGTTCCCTGCTCAGCGGAAAGTTGCTTCTCCCACTGCCTGCTGCTCTGCCTACTTATGGTCTCGCTCAAATAAATAAATAAAATCTTTCTTTTTAAAATATTTTATTTATTTATTTGTCAGAGAGATCACAAATAGGCAGAGAGGCAGGTAGAGAAAGAGGAGGAAGCAGGCTCCCTGCTGAGCAGAGAGTCCAATGTGCGACTGGATCCTAGGACCCTGAGATCGATCCTAGGACCCTGAGATAGTGACCTGAGCTGAAGGCAGAGGCTTAATTAACCCTCTGAGCCACCCAGGTGCCCTAAATAAAATCTTTTAAAAAAATCAAATGGAACTATTCCCTCGCAGTGCTCTTTAGCCCCCTTTCTAGCTCTGTTTTTCTCTCTAGAAGTGACACTCCACGCATCTGACGTATATGTGTTTTACTTTTTTCCTGGATTTTCCCTGTAATTAAAACAGGGCTGGGCTCTTTCCTTTGTTGTGTTCACTGCTATATCCCTATGAACTGGAACACTGCTGCCCCACAGTAGGTGCTCAGGGTAGTGCATCAAATGAAATGTACAGAGGCTCAGAAAAGTGCATTAACTTGCCTAAAGTCACACAGCTGGGGAGAGAATGGCACAGTTGGGCTCTGAATTCTGTGTTTTCCCCTCCATCATGTTGACTCTTCTCCCTACCCTGCTGCAGGTCCCCAAGAGAAAAGAGATGTATGCCTGGTAGAGGAGAGCACAGAGACTACAAAACAGAAGACACACAGACAGGAAGGTAGAAGGGATCCTAGAGCACACAGAATGTGCGCACAAGAATATGAGGTGGGGAGGTGCAGATTGGGAAGGTGTCCTGGGACTAAGGCCTTTCCTGTGGTGTAATGGAGGTCATAGGAAGAAAATGTGTGTAGCGAGAAGGTCTGAGGTGGGGTCCCAGAGTGCTGGCCTCAGACTTGGGGGGCAGGATCCTGAGACAGAGCAAATGTTTCTAGTACCCTTGTGTAGCAAAGGTCCTGAGGGAGGAGGCTTACACTCATTGATCATCTACAAGGCACTTTAGATAACTGCCTCATTTAATGACCTCCCTCTCAATCCTCTAAATCAGGCATTAGTACGCCCATTTGACAGACAAACAGACACTCCACAAGTTTCTGTTAAGTTGCCCGAGGTTGTACAGTTGCTAAAGGACAGAGCTAAGACTTGAATCGGGGTAAATTTCTGGATTCCTAGTAGGCTGGGTGAGGAAAGGGGTGTCTTATGGGAAATGGGGGGCCTTGGGAGGTTATCAGGGCAGTGGGGAGTCAGTCAGGGGGACGTCGGCAAAGACTTTTTCCCAGGAGACTTCTGGGTAAAAGGCAGGTCTTTAGGATTGGCCGTCCTATGTGAGGGAGGGGCTGGAGAGTGGAGCTTTCTGTGGCCTTCTGGATTCCCAAAGGACTCCCAGCAGTATCCCAAGCTGCTGGCTCCTCCCCCTCCCCTAAACTCTGTTTCCCGGCTTCTGTGAACCAGTGCATCCCTGCTCCCCATTGCCCCTCAAGCCATGCCTCCTTGGTGCCTCTTTTTCTTCCAGTCATCACTCAGGGTCTGTCCTGGATTTTCCTCTCTCCACTTTTCCCTCTTACCCTGAGTGATCCTGTGAGCCTACATTTATCCTTAGTGCTCAAAAATGCCTAATTTCCAACTCAAGCCCTGACCTCTTTCCTGAGTGCCTTAAACTTATTTATTTCCTTTATTTTAACAAGCCCTCGTGGCACACTTATTGTGTACCCAGCACTGTACTTTACAAGTATTAACTCAGTCACTCTTCATCATATCCTCAGAAGGGATATTATCAGTCCTTTTGCAGATGAGGAAACTGAGACCCGGAGCAGTTACGTGATTTGTCCGAGTAGTGGAGGAGTCTCAGAAACCTCCACTGAAATTGTGTCTGTGGGTCTCTGTCTCCCCACTCCCCAGGAGGTAAGCATCACTGCAAGGGCAATGACCTCGTCTGCCTGGGATCGTCCTCATGTTCCTGGCACCTGGCACACAGTATGAGTGCAGTGAATATCAGAATTGCTTAATTGAGTTTAATCATTCCCTATAGCTAATAAGACCCCCTCATTATTCTCTGTGATAAAACCCTGTACGAGGACCCCCTCTTTGAATTTCTCCCAGTTTACAATCATCCTTTTCATCAATTTATTTGTTAAAATGTTGGCTCCCTGAGGGAACTTGGTCTGTTTTTTTTTTCTTTCCCTCTTATGTTCCCAGCACTTTGTGCAGAAACTGGCATACAATAGGTTCTCCAAAAAATATGTATGGAATGCATGAATGGGAATGAAATAATATTGGCTGACATTAATTGAGCAACTAGTGCTTTAAGGCTGTTTATCCGGATACACTTCTACTTTTGAATCTTGTTTATTGCCGGTCTCCTGCCCCTCCCCATTCACTAGAACACAACCAGAGGGCACCAGCCTATGCATGTCTTGCTCACCAGATGTCCTAGATGTCCAGAGCAGTGCCAGGCACAAGGTAGGTGCTCAGTGCATGTGCAGTGACCTGAGCCAGTGTGGTCTCCTGAGGTGGGGGCTGGATAGGAGCCACTGGGGAGGTGGTATTGGTCAGTCCCACCCCACCCCCACCATCTCTCTTGGGATCCCCGGGGTGGCTGGGGTGGGGGGCGCACCTGAAGGGGTACTCGAATTCAACCTCGATGCTGAGGTCACTCTGTGACTTGTTGGCACACTCCACGCTCAGCTGGAGCTCCCCGGTGTAACTGCCGCATGTGGCAAAGGCGAAGATAGCAAAGACCTTGGGCAGCAGGGATGGGAATGGTCATGGTAAGCCTGTGTACACGTGGGATGGGATGCCCTCCTCTGGACAGATCAGTGCCCAGCACAAGCAGCAGCAGATGGACCAGTCCCCACCCCCACCCCCTAATCAGGGCTCATCGGCTCCAAGGACAAGCTGATTACAGGGGTGTGGCTGTCTCTTTGAGTCTTTCTCTCAATGTCTCTCTCTCTCTACCTCTCAATAATCTGATCCCCCTCCTTCTCTCTTCTGTTTCAGTCTCTTTATTTCTCTGTCTCTCTATGTATTTCTGCCTGTCTCTGCTGTTCTTTGTGTCTCTTTCTCTTGGTATCTGTTTCTCTGTCTTTCTCAGATGTCTCTCTGTCTCTGTATCCCTGCTTCGCTCTCTGCCTCTGACTCTCTAGTATCAATGTGGTCTCTTTCCAACTCTTTTTTCTCTAGCTCCATCCTTGTAAATGTATGTCTTTCCCTGTGTGTATTTCCATCCTTGGTCTGTTTGTCTCTATCTCCCTGCTCTGTCTCTGACTTGGTCTCTGTATCATGCTCTCTCTGTCTTCCTTGTGCATCTCTCTTTCTCTGTGTATCAGTTTCTCCTTTCCTTGCTTCCCTGGGTCTCTCTCTTTCACTGTTTCTGTCTCTCCCCAATCCCATTATTTTTTCTGCCACTCTTCCTGTATCTATTTCTCTTTGCATCTCTGTTCTCTGCACATCTCTGTCTCCCTTTTTCTTTGTCTCTTTCTGCTTGTCTCCACTCTCTCTCATCTCTCTATCTTTTCTTCCCGGTATTTCCATCTCTATCTCCAGCATTCCCTGTCTCTCATTCTCTCTGTCTCTTTCACTGTCTCTGGATTTCTCTGGCTTTGCATCTTTTCTGCAGCAACCAGCTTTATGCTCCACCTCCCCTGCCCCTCTCTCACCTCAAGGAAGGAGGTAGGAAGTCACATTCTTCTATCTCACAACAGGGGTACCCTTGGTCTTACATGACGTCACATCACAGCCCCTCTGTTGGCTGGCCCTAGCCCCTTGGGACCTCACCAATTCTTCCATCCCCTCCCCCCTCATCCGTTCCTTGCTCCCCACCCCTACTCTTCCAGACCCCACCACCTCTTTCTCTCTCCCCATGGCCCAGACCATACTCACCCATTGCAGCACCTTCACAAAGCCAAGAGGCTCCTTGACCACCCGGAACTGACCCCCGGCCACCAGCTGAGGAGAGAAACGGTGGGGAGGGGGTAGGATTGTTGGGGATGGAAAGGGAGGTGAGGGACAGGTGCACCAGGTGATGACCCCTGGTACTAGGGCATGCGACCTCCGGGAGTGAATGATGTTAGGAGAGAAGGGGTGAGAAGGAGAAAGTGACACTTCAGGGAAGGTGTGAGCACAGGGTCTCTGAGACAAGACCCTCGGGGTTCAGGACTAGAGGGAAGGTCTGGGGAGATGGTGAGGTTAATGGCAGAGGGTTGTTGGTGTGAGGAAGATGGGGATAGGGTCGGGACTGATTAGGGAAAGGGAGAAGGTCTGAATCAGTAAAGGTGAGTCAGATGGTGAAGGGGATCAAGTGGAGAGAGGGAGGAAGGAGTTGGGGTTCATTAGGATGGGGGAGGGGGTCTTGGGTGATGAAGGTGAGTCATAACAGGGAAGGAGTCAGGTTGGCTAGGGTGGGGGAGGGGTCTGCAGCGGTAAAGGTGAGTCAGATGGTGGTGGTGGGGTCTGAAGTGATGAGGATGGGGAGAGGTTGGTACTGGTTAGAGAGGGGTGAGGTTCTGAGGTGGTGAAAAAGAGTGAGATGGCAGAGAGGGTCTGGGCTGAGTAAGGAGGGGGAGGGCTGGGACATGGCTTCACTGGATATGTACTAGGGGAGGGGAGACTAGGGATTTTGGAGAGGCAAAGTCGCATCGTTCCCCCTTGGTCTGTTCTGGGGGATGGGATGGTCATCTACTGGGGTACCTTCCCTGGGAGGGGCAGGTGTCAGCCCTCCCCCCTCCCCCGCCCCCACGCCTTCTGTCGCTCTATTTCCTAGCTCATCTACGAGCAACCCCCATCTTCCTTCCACTCTTCCTCCTCTCCCCGTCCCCGTTGCCCTTACTCTAGCCCCAAGACCCCTCTTCCTCTCCTCGTGGTCGTCTGTAAGGAACCGGGCTTCTGGCCGACCCCGCTGCGGCAGTGAGGACGGCCCTCGCTGCGGCAAAGGGCGCGCTCCTTTTCTCTACCTCCCCCTTCCTCCCTCGCCTGCGGTAGACCCCAGTGCCGGGGACCGAGTGTCCGCTGCCAGGACCCTGGCCACCACCTCTCAGAGTCGCCGGATTCGCGGCGATCCGGGCGGGTGAGGCCGGGCAGCGGCGGGCTCTGTCCTTGGTGCTGGAACGCGTACCTGATTCACCACGTCCATGTCTGCCAGCAGCAGCAGCAGCAATGCGGGGGGCGGGAGGCGCCTGCTAACAAGGGCGGGCGCGGGGCGCGGCGGGGGAGGCGCGCGATCGTCGGAACAGCCCAGGCGGTCGCGGCTCCGCCCCTCGCGCCCCCGCCCCCCTCGCGGCGCGCGCCGGCACTCAGCGGGCGGAACCTAAACCTCAGCAGCCGCCATTCCAGCCCTAAAGCTGGAGCGGCGAGAGTGTTTTAGGACGATCGGTGTCTCGGAAAACACAGCTAGAGGTCTAGGGAGAGGAGAAGCGTTCAGTCCTACGGTGAAACGTTTTTGCCAGGCCCTTTACGGAGTTCGTGGAATGTGTTCCTTACAAGAGCCCTCTACGGTAGGGACCATTAGCCCCATTTTTACAGATGAGGAAAATGAGTCCCAGAGAGGTGTAGCTGCTTGCACAAGGTTGCCCCGCTAGTAGTTGCCCAAAGTCTCCGCGATTTAAACGTAGTTCAAGGTCTTAAAAACCTTTCTCTCCCTCTCCAACCATCTCCCCTATTTCTCTTTACCTTTAGTCAAATTTTTGCCCGCTCCAACTCTACCCTTTACATCCTGTTTATTCTTCAACCCTCTTTTAATCGGACTATCCCTCCTTCATGCTACTAAAACTAGGCCCACAAGGTCAATGGCGATTGCCATGTTGCAAAATTCAGCGGACAAGTACAATTGGAGTTTAAGATGTTCAACTTCTTATATGCTGAAAGAAATGCCTATAAAAATTACTAAGATGCTGTTTTTCATCTTTGAGGGTGATGAATATAAAAAAGTTTGCTTAAGCTGAATGTTGGCTGGTTGGGCAGAAACAGGCATTCCCATAAATTACCGGTGGAAGTTAGATTGGAATAACCTGTGTAGAGGACAATTTGGCAAAATTCAAACTAACAAATTCATATACTGTTCAGCTCAGCATTTATACTTCTAGGCACTTATCTGACAGATTGATACATGTGCTATAAGATGCATGTATAAGATGATTCACTGCAGTGCTGTTTATAATATGAAAGAGTGGACACTCCTTTAAGTGCTCCTTACTAGTGGCCTGTTTAAGTAAAATCTGATACAGCCACAAAATGGAGTACTATGCAGCTATCATTAATACTAATATGGCATCTTGGAGTGATCACCAAGATAGTTAAGTAAGAAAGGCAAGATGCCAAACTGTGGGAATTGTGTAGAAAGGAAAGGAAAGGATTATATCATAATTATATAGAGAATGGCTGACATTTTAAATTGTGGCTGTTCTATGTCAAGCACTGTTGGGAGAGCTTCAGTGTATCACTCATTTAAATCCTCACAGCAACTCTATAAAGAAGATACTACTACCATCCTCATTTTACATTCTTTTTAAAAAGATTTTATTTATTTGACACAGAGAGAGAGAGAGAACACAAGCAGGGGGAGCAGCAGCAGGAAGCCCAATGTGGGGCTCGATCCCAGGTCCCTGGGATCAGGGCCTGAGCTGAAGGCAGTTGCTTAACCCACTGAGCCACCCAGGCACCCTATCATTTTGCATTCTTATAGCTGAATAAACTAAGGTGTGGGTGGGTGAAGGAATTTTCCTAAGGTCACACAGCTGGTAAGTAGTGGAACCAGGATTTGAACCAGGAGGTCTGGCTCCAGCACCTGCTACTCTTTTTTTCTTTTTAAGATTTTATTTATTTATTTGACAGAGCGGGGAGCACAAGCAGGGGGAGCAGCAGGCAGAGGGAGAAGCAGGCTCCCCACAGAGCAAGGAGCCCAACATGGGACTTGATCCCAGGACTCTGAGATCATGACCCAAGCCGAAGGCAGATGCCCAACAGCCTAAGCCACCCAGGCGTCCCCCTTTTGAATTTTTTAAAATATTTTATTTATTTATTTGACAGAGAGAGATCACAAGTAGGAAGAGAGTCAGGCAGAGAAAAAGGAGGAAGCAGGCTCCCTGCTGAGCAGAGAGCCCCATGTGTGGTTTGATCCCAGGACCCTGAGATCGTGACCTGAGCCGAAGGCAGAGGCTTAACCCTCTGAGCCACTCAGGCACCCCTCCCCTTTTGAATTTTTTAAAAAGTATATTTGTTTATTTAATCTCTACACTCCACTGGGGCTCCAACTCATGACCTCTAGATCAAGAGTCACATGCTCATCTGACTAAGCCATCCAGGTGCCCCATGTACCTTTTGAATTTTGAACCATCTAGATGTATACCTATTTTTTTAAACATCCCCATACACACACACTCGAATTTACACAAATATGTAATGGATACCTTGCAGTTAGTGCCTTTTTGGCAAAAGAGCTTAGGTGTCAACAATGACTTGCATTTGAATCCCACCTTTAATATTTATTCCTGTCTGACTTTAGACATATAAAGTAGTTTAACATGGTACTTATAGGGTTGCTGCTCTGATTAAACAAGATAATCACTGTTATGCGCTTAGCACGGGGCCAGATAAATGGTTCACTCTACTTCCTACCCATCTCTGGAATCCACTAATTTCTCACCATCTCCTCTGCCACCTCCCCTGGCTACGGCAACCATGGGTCCTGCCAATTTTAGCATCTCCAGTCTCTTCCCCCTCCCTTCTGTTTTCAGCACAGCCATCAGAGCACCCAGTTAAAATGCAGTTAACTATGTCACCACCCTGCTCAAACCTCTCCCATGGCTCCCCACTGCTTTTAGGAAAACTCACGCAGGGTTTAGAGACTTGGCATTGAAGGGTCTGCATCATCTGGCCCCAGGGGGCCTTTCCTACCTCATCTCTCAACAGTCCCCCTTCACTGTGTTCAGCCCGACTTGCTATGTCCACAGTATACCAGCCTAGCCACCACAAGCCTTTGTTTTCGAGACCTAGTACAATCCTAGATTCCGAGTTTCAGTCTCCAGTTCTGGCTTCTCTCAAATTTCAGTCCTGGATGGATTGGCACAAATTATAAAAATGAGCAATTTTTGCTCTTAGAGCTGGGCTGAAACCCTAGGTCCAAACCTCCAGCGGTGGCCCCATCAGGGACCTTTCCCAGCACCGCCTCCAATTCCTTTGGAGTGGGGCTGACTGCCACCTTGGACAAGTCCTGTGGCATGTCTAAGCCAGCTCAGTGTGGTTTGAGGGAAACCCAGAACAGTACCTGGCACAAAGTAAATGCTTGATAAACTTTCACTTAGTTAATGAGACCCCCCAAAGGCTGGGCAATGACTTCAGGCAGAGCAAGAAGCAGAAAGAGGTGCTCTGGGATCCGTGTGGAAGGAGAGTGGGGTACTCTTAGGTGGTCTCAGGAAAACCATGTGGGCCCTGAGTGGATTCCCACAGGCTGAGGGCCTCACCCTTTGCTGTCACCTATATCTTCCGTCAATGGACTTAGATTTTCTTTTTCTTAGGCAGAAGGTAGAAAGGAGGAGGCAGGGTAGTCCCAATTTAGCTTCCCGGAAATTCCTGATGCTGTCAGAGGACCCCTCTGCCTGACATATTACATACCAAGCTGAATCCAACCTCCAGGCCTTTCTACCGGCAGAATTCTACTCTGAGTATTCTTATCCATTCTGTCCCATCTGTCCTTCCTTAGGCTGACCTGACTGACCCCTTGTGGAATCTTTGACTTTCCCCCACTCCTCATCCAAGCCCCCACACATCCTCTCTCCTCCTCCTTTCTCCATCTCTGTCCGGTCCCCTTCCCCTCCCCCACCACCTCCACTCTGTCTCCAGCTTTTTTTGGCTGCTGTCTCTTCCTCCTCCTCCTCCCTCCTTCCCTGACGCTGAATAATCAGGCCTGGCTGTCCTGGTTTCTGGAAATATTCATGTGTGGGCAGTGGTTCAGGGCTGAAGCAGGGGATGGATGCCTGGAGGGTGTTGGGCAGCCCCAGGCCCCCAGTGGAAAGACACCAAAATCCAGGACTGTGGTCCATGCCTGTCTCCCTCTGGGGGAGGGAGAGCAGGAGGTTTATTGAGCAGTGGGGGAGGGTGGGAATTCAGAGGGCATGGACACAGGCCATTTCGTCTCCCAGGTCCTCCTCATCGAAGCGAGAGAGGATAGATTCCTCATCACTGTACAGTGAGCTGGTCCTCTGCGCCAGCAGGTCACTGGCAGCACTGTCCATCTCGTCCAGTGTCAGGCGACAGGCATCTGCAATCTCCTGCTTGGCCAGGGCCACAAAGCGTGGGTCTCGGGCAAAGAGGCCCAGGCCCTCGGAGATGAGCACCTGGGGGCACAGATGGGATCAGAGCTGGCAGAGGGCCTGGCATGGAATCAAAGCAGTGTGCACAAAGGGGTCAGTGTAGGTAGATGAGGCATCATCCATGAAGGTGTGCAGGGAAGTCACTGGGGATAGTGGTGCAAACACCATGCTAGCAGAAGTTGCAGAGAGAAGGGGTAGATAATCACATGCACGATGCAGAGACCAGGGTTGGGGAGGGCTTACTCTTCCCTCCTTCTGAAGCTCCCACTTCCTCCCCTTCCCCCCATCCCTCTTGCCCACAGTCCCTTCTAGACTCACAGCCTCCACCAGGCTGTCGGCACTGCCCCTCTTGCCATGGCTGGAGTCCGAGTGGGTTCCAGGCACGTGCAGACAGGTGAAGGTGCGTAGAGGACCACTGGATTTGCCGAGGTATCCCTCCCCTGCTGCTCCCTCCTCCACCAACAACAGTGGGGCATAGAGAAGCCGACCCTGTTGTGGAGGGGTTGCCCAGGAACCCTGGACCAGAATAAACATCAGGGAGCTCATGACCGATGAGTGGGATATGAGGATCTAGGACTCACCCCTGCACCTACCTCTTACCACTGCCCACCCCCTGCAAACACAACTGGAGGCAAACTGACTGTGAATAAATCGGACTTGAGTTTATTCAAGAGCATAGAAGACCTGGGTTTAAAACTGAGCTCTGCCACGTACTGGTTGTGTGATCTTGGGTAAGCCTCTCTGGGCCTCAGTTTCCTTATTTGTAAACTAGGACTAACAACAGTACCTATCTCACAGGTACAGCGAGGCTTTTGTGAATTCGTTTTTTTTTGGGGGGGCAGCAAAGTTTATTGAACTCCCGAAGAATGAGGGTACCCGAGAGGTTGCTCTCCCTCCTTTTTTTTTTTTTTTTTGCTTTCGTGAATTCATACATGCCCCATTATCCAGAAGACATGTGGTGTGTTTGATAAATTCAGCCTAGGCTAACTCTACCCTTCCGGACCCCAGCACCCCATTCCCCACCTCACCTGTGCCCTACTGGGCCCTGAGTTGCGCCCAGGATGATAGGTGCCCGGGATGGGTAAATCTTCACAACTCCCCTGGCGCCTCAGACACTGGATAGTGAAGGAAGGCTTCCGACCTGGCGGTGGGAGGAGGCATGGCACGAGGAAGGGGCAAAGAAGAATTTCAGTGCCACCCCAGCCCTCTGCCCTGCTGGCTCTTGGGGGTCCCTAGGATGCCCAATCTCACCTGCAGGTGTAGGGGGCAGCAGACGGCGACGTGGTGCATTGTGCCCATTCAGGTATCTCTGGGGTCTGTGGGGTGGCAAAATGATGGGGCGTGGGGGTGTCCCTGCCTGCTCATCTAGGTAGGAGAGCCTGTGCGGGAGAGAGGGGCTGGGGATGAGCTCAGGCCTGGACATGGGCAATGAGGTCCCATTAGTCCTGCCCTCCTGCATGTGGTTTATGGGGTCATCCTACGTGTCGTGGTCAGGGTCTTTGGCGGGGACTTCCTCTTCCTCGTCCTGATTCTCCTGCCCTTCATTTCCTTTGGGCTGAGAACTTCCTTCTTCAGGAATGGTGAAAATGAAACCCCCAGAGCTTGTCCTGGGGAAAGTGAAGCAAGTTAGACAGACCAGATCTCCCCCACGATCCCTCCAGTATGTGGCCCTGGGCTCCTGGTTCCTTCTTGTTCTATGCCCCATCCCATACAGAAACACTGGGCTTTTAGGGTTTGTTTGTTTGGCTTTTTTTCCAATTGGGAAAAGTCACATAACATAAAGTAAACCTATCATAATTTTATTTTTTATATTTTATTTATTTATTTATTTGAGAGAGACTGGCGGAGGAGCAGGGGGGGAGGGAGAGAGAGAAACCCAAGCAAACTCCATACTAAGTGAAGATCCCAACTTGGGGCTGTATTTTGTAACCTCAGATCATTATCTGAACCAAAATCAAGAGTTGGATACTTAACTGACTGAGCTACCCAGACAGCCCAACCTGTCATCATTTTAGAATGAACGTGGGCTTTCTTTTAATAGATATTTCTCATAGAAAGGATCCAACATTTCAAAAAAATCAAAGTTGGCCTGCTGAAGAGACACCTTCAACATAGGAACTGGGGGTGTATTGGGGGAGGTGAGGAGGAGTCTATAAAAGCTAGGTGTGACTTCATTGTGTTCTTTCATTATCTCTGTGACGTAAGTACTGTTATCATCCCCCTTTTATGGGCAACAAAATTGAGGACCATGGAAACTAAGTGACTATCCCAGGGTCATTTAGCAAATGGCAGAGCCAGGATTTTAACTTAAACTCACTTAGTTCAATGTTATATGCTTTTTGTATTGAACCTTTGAATTGCCTTTCTCATACGAATCCCTTCTTATCCTCTGTTCCCATTTGAGCCCTTGAATTCCTTCCATCCTTCCCAAATTTCCATTCAAAGGCCCCCTTGCTCCTGAATTACCCCCATGTAGTGGTTAGTCCCTGCTTTCCCTTACAATATATCCCACCAGATTCTTGACCATACCTGTGGCCATGAGATCCAGCCTGGGGTCCACTGGGCTGTCTGAAATTGGGAGCCCCCTCATCGTCATCACTGAGCCCAAGGGAGAGTGAATCTGGAGGTCTGTCCCCAACAGGCAGAGATGCAGAAATCACGGAGCTCCGGCGAGATGGGGGCTGGGAGCCCATCGGGGCCTGTGGAAGTCACAGGATTGAATGTTGCCATTCATGTTACATCTAAGTCACTTGGTCAGTGACACAAGTTACTTGAAGTTTATTTCCAAAGACCTCCCTAGGGGCTAAATCTGGGTCTCACCCTCCAACAGTGCATGGTAGGTATCAAATAAATATTTGCCTGTTATAGGGGGGCTTCTCTCGGGCCTCTTCTGCAAAGGCAGTGTCAAAGTTACGTAGGGAATTAATGGAGTGTGTTTTTACAATCAAATTCCCCAGGGGAGTGAAAACTTGCCCTCACTTTGTACGTTTCTGTGTTCTTCTCATCTTCTTCCTCCTCTCCCTCCTGCCCCTCTTCCTCCTCATCTGTGTCATAGTGGAGGGCCTGCCTGATCTCAGGACCCAAGTCCTGTAGGCTTCTCAGACCGGCCTGTGGGGGTAGAAAAATAGGGAAGCAAGGCAGTGCAGGGTCCAAACTCCCCCATTCATGAGCCTGTTTCTCATGCAGAGGTGTAGGGTGGGGTAAGGGGTCCCTCAGCCACCCCTGACCCTCTGTGAGTCCTGGGACCTGTTTCCTCATCTGTGACATGGATTCCATGAAATCAAGAGGGCAGTCAGCCTCAGCCAGTGCTCCCACATTCCCACACCCACCCAGACCCCTCTCTGAAGACCTGAAGGGCAGAGGAGGTACTTGAGGGGGCCTTGCTCCCTAGTAGCCCCTTTTCTTTTCTGCGCCTGAATTTGCGGAAATAGTCCTGGATCAGAAATGTGGCATAGAATTTGCCCACGGTGACCTCTTCCTCTGGGGGCAAGAGAGAAGAGGCAAGGTCACACGGGGGTCCTCTGTTTCCCCTACGCACAGCATAGATCCCCCTTTGCCCCCACCCACATCCAGTGCTAGTTTTGTGATGGTGAGTAATCATTAGACATTTGGGGTGGGCTCAAGGAATTAGGGTGGAGCTAGCTCACCGTCAGCAGGGGGGATGACCTCATCTAGCAGTTTCTGCTTCATCCGCTTCCAGATCTTTTTGATGACAATCCGCAGCTCCTGATTGGCTTGTTCCAGGTTTCCTGCATCAGGAGAGGATGTGGGGCACAAGCCAATAGGAGGAGCCCTTCACAGCCACTCCTTCCTTGTTGGAAGGGGCTTCATAAGCTTCTACTGCAGTCACACACCACCCTCATTGAACAGGTGGTAAAACAGGCCGGGAGAAGCCAAAGTCGCACATTTTGAGGTTCAGAGCCAGGAACCAGGCCCATCACTCAATGAGACTGATCCCTGCACCTTCCCCAAGGGCCCTCCTGCTCCTGCCTCTTCCCCATTCTTCCCATTCACCTTCTGTCTTGATCTTCAAGGATGTCCGAACCAGGGCAAAGAGTGTGGCATTGAATGTCACTGTCCCATCTGAGTTGAGGGGCATGTTCATCGCCACAAGTCTCTACACACACCAGGGACATGGAACCCACTTTGAGCAAATTCCAGGGATGAAGGCATTGGATGCCCAGGGGCAGAAACCTTTGAAGATAAAACCAAACACACCCTCCCCACCTAAGACAGGGTCCCTGCCCACCCCTGTGGTAGGTGGACAGTCCTTTCAGAGACGGAGTAGGGGGGCAGGAAGGCACAGACCTTGCAGGCCACCCGGTGTGGGCACAGCTTCCCAAATCCCAAGGGGGGCTGGATGCGTCTCAGCAGGGCAACCACATCCAGGTGCTTGATGCGGCCCCTGGGACAAGGGAGGGTAAGTGGGGGCCACTGCTGGATTGGAGATACCTCTATCCCTTTCTGAAGACTCCACCAGCTCATCTCTACCAATCCCCCTGCTCCGCCCTGCCACCGCCCTTTCCAACAATCCAGAGCCTGCCAGGGAAGAATCTGAGGGCAGTTGGGGAAGACAGAGGACAGAGACGGTAGTAATCTTGGGGCATCTATTGACAGAGGTTCTGGGGCTGGGGGACTGGGTGGGGCAGCGCACTGTCCCCTGAAATCCCAGTTATGTAGTTATAGGCCATACTTGGCTCCAGGGTCATATTCAGACCAGATCCTCTTGAACTCATCGAGGTGATGGGGGCCCAGGATGGACCAATCTCTCGTTAGATAATCAAAGTTATCCATGATGACAGCCACAAAGAGATTTATGATCTGTGGGCCAGTGAACAGTGAGGGTTAGGTGAAGGGCAGAGCTGGGTATGGGGGGTTGGTGGGACGGTGAGGTAAACTTATGGTTACTGGGTCATGAGTCCCTGGGTTGATCTTATCAGACCAGTCCTTTCACCCACTCTGAGCATCTGGGCTCCCCACTTTGTCCCAAGACCCTCAGGGCCAACCCCCATGGCAGTGGTGGTGGTTTTGGGGGGGAACAGTCCTCACCAAGAAGGCACAGAGCATGAAGAAGCTGATAAAATAGGCGATGGCAAAATTGCTACCACAGGTAAACTCCTCGCCAGGGCTGACATCAGACTCGGGATCACACCGACTCCCGGGAAGGCTGGCAAGCATTATCTCCTGCCATGCCTCACCGGTGGCACACCTGGGGGCCACACAGGGGGACCATTTTGGAAGGGAGTCTATGAAGTCATGGCAAGTGGCATTGTGGGGGCTGGAGGGTGAGGAGATGACCCACTTCTTGCCAGGGGTTACATCTGGCACAGATAGATTCCATAAGGCATTTCAATATTTTAAAAGTTGGTGCGGCCATCATGATGACAGTCATCATCAGGTATCCCCATTTTGGTCCCCATGCTACTGATGGGGCACAGAGGCCTAAGAAGTAGATACACCTTACAGCCAGAAAAAGGATAGCTGAGGCTAGATTATTATACAAGACTCTTCAGATCACAGCTATAAAAAGTCTCAGGCAAAATGAAGCCCCATGCTGCCCTGTTATTTCTACAGCTCAGGAAGTCTGGGGCCCAGACAGGATGTGTGGGCACCCAAGGGCATGCTGGGGACCAAGATGGCAGTGGAAGGGAAATAGATGTCACCTGAACAAAAGCAGTACAGCCTGTGGAAAGGTCTGGAAGTTGTTGTTTCGGTTGATCTGTGTACCATCCTGAAGAGCCACCTTGCCAAACATCTGTGGGTCACAAGGCACGTGTCAGATGGCAAAACTCAAGCCCCTACAGGTTGTCACCCATTTCACAACTACTAATACTCAAAGGATCCTCAGGGCCTTGGTGTACAGGCACTGCTGATCCCATTTCACAGACGTGTGGACTGATTCAGTGTCATCCAGCTGGTCTTTCAACCCACCACCCCGACTGTGGGTGAATTCCTACCCACAGTGCCTCAGGGATGCGCCCTGGGGTCCCCACTTGCCTGCATCCCAATGACTGCGTAAATGAAGAATATCATTGCGATGAGAAGAGCCACATAGGGCAAGGCCTATGGGGGTGGGGAGGAGGATAGGTATTCATGTCCAGGCAGAGAACTGTAAGCCCCAGAATGCACTGCTCCCTCAAGCCAGGGCCTACTGAGAGATGTGGCCCATCCCCAAAGTGCCCATGACTACCAGTGTCTCCCAAATGTAGACAAGGTATTAAATACAATAGAATAAGGAAGGTCAAGGCATGTTGGGAAATGGGAGCCTAGAAAAAGAGAAAACCGGAAATGGTAGATTGCAGATGGGTGTGGCACACTGGGAGATGTAGTTTTTGGGGTGGTAAAAGGACAGGCTGAGAAGCGTGAGATGGGGGTGAGGGGTGGTCAAAGAGGTGAGGGGTTACCTGGAAGGACTTGATGAATGTCCAAAGTAATGTGCGGATTCCTTCACCTTTACTGAGAAGCTTGACTAGCCGCATGACTCGGAAGAGGCGAAAGAACGTGATGGAAATGCGGGAACTGTCCTCAGAGCTCTGAGGTTGGGCGTGTGGTAGGTATTATGAGTCTACATTTGCCCCATCCACCTCCCTGTCTCATGATTTGGCCCTCCCAGCCCCCACATCCCTCAGAACTCAGGCCCCAGGATGGTCAGGGAGCATTTCTAAGGACTTTCAGGAATAAAGGAAGGGAGGGTGGGTGTGGAAAGAAGCATAGAGTCCCTGTTGTTTGGTGGGGGCTACCTCGCCAAGGTGGCCACCATTCTGAAGGGAGATGTGGCCAAGACAGAGGTGACAGAGGAGAGGATGAGATTATAGGTCCAAATGAACAAAGGGAGAAATGATGTAGCAGATACAGGGGATAAGGAATGGTTGTCATTATTCAAGGGATGATGGAGAAGGGTATATGGTAGTGGATCAAGATCGTTGTGGGAAAAGTTGGTAATGAGGGTGGAAGGGAAATGAGAGGGTACAGGAAATTATGGCAGAAAGCCAGTGGAGCCAATGGAGGAAATGATGGAGCCAGTGGTTTCATGGAGATGATGGAGATTAGAGAACCGATGGAGGACCCAATGGAGAAGCCAGTGATGGAGACATGGAACCAGCAGCGTTGTCAATCGAGGTGATAGAGCCAGGTAGTACCCAGTGGAGGAGATGATGGAGCCAATGGTATAGTCAATGGTGATGACAGTCATTGGAGACAGTGGAGTTGTTGGAGGAAATGGAGCCAATGAAGTAGTCAGTAGAGAAGATGGAGCCAAAGCAGAAATTGGTGGAGATGATGGAGCCAATGGAGGGGGATGTAGAGGAAATTAAGGAAATAATGTAAATAACAGAAGAGTCATTTTAGGAGATGGCAGAGCCAGAGGGTAGGTTGCAAATGGAATAAGGGAGCTGGGGGTGGGTACTTTGGCTAAATCTGACAGGGGACTCAGGAGATATGGAGCTAGAATGAGGAGCACTGAGTCTCCAAGAGTAGGTGAAGATAGGTTGAGAGGCACAAACTCATGTGAAAGAAAGCCCTGTGGTTGAGGTGGGGGAAGGCTGGGTTTGTGGAAAGGCCAGTCCTTACATTGACTTCAGTGACGGCAATGTCCACTACGCTGCCCACCACGATAAGAGCATCAAATGTGTTCCAGGCATCAGTAAAGTAATGCTGTAGGCAGGAAAAAAAGTAGAGCCTTGTCTTCTCAGAGCTAGCAAGCTAGCATAGGGGTCCAGTGGTTGGGGATATCGTGGAGGCGGGGCCCAGCTTGGACCATGCAATGGGCCTTCATCTGGATCTGTCTCACTCCCTAATCTCATGCACCCTTGGTTGCTGCCCTCTTGAGAGCTCTTCAGTGAGCTCCACCCCCAAGGAATTCACCTACTGCAGGTGAATCTAGGGCTAGGGGGGCACCTTGGGTTTGAAGGCGATGATTTTGAGCACCATCTCAACAGTGAAGAGGCCAGTGAAGACCATGTTGAGGATGTCCATGGCGTAGTTAAAGGGAGCAGTCTGTTCATAGTGCTGGGAGAGAAAGACAAGTGTGAGGACAGAGCCTGAAGCAGAGACCTCTCCACCTACAACCAAATATTTTCTGGCTTGGACTGAGGTGAGTCCGGAGATGTGGTAGAACTATGTGTTGGCCAAACCTCTCAAATTATCTGTATCCCAATATGGATATTGGAAAGTCCAGCTCTCGATTTCCTAGCTTTCCTTGCAGCTACTTCTGACTAATGAGACAGAAACAGAAGTCTTCTGCTAGCTGTGAAAACTGTATTTGCTTTCCAATAAAAGGCTCAAATGAGGAGATCCCCCTGGTGCAATCTCCCCCCCCCCTTTCCTGCTTTGAATGTGGTTTTGATGCCTGGAGCCATGGTATCATTTTGTGACCATGAAGCAACAATCATGAGAATGAAAGCCAATTTGTTAAGAATGGAGGAGGGGATACCTGATGAACAATGATCAAACAGCCTACCTCTATGCTTCTTGTTATGTGAGGTAGCTACCATATTTTGTTGACTCCAGTATGCACATCTTTTCACATTTAGAATCTCTGAAAATGGGGTATCTTTCACAATCAATAGCAACTTACAATGTCCATCTGCCATTTTCCCCACATTCTTCTATCTCTTAAGTCAGGAAGCAACTTCCAATTATTGGCCTTAGATTTGAAGAAATGTGGCAAATATTTTTATAGCTTAAGTCACTGTCAATTAGGGGTTTTGTTACTTGCAGCCTAAAGCATTCCTAATGGTTCCCACGGGACTGTATGGACAGAATAAGGTCAGGTGTCTGGCAGGGGTCAGGGTGGGGAGCTCAGACCTGCATGGCTAGAGCAACTGTGTTGAGAAGGATGAGCAGGAACATGAGGTACTCAAAGGCAGCAGAGTTCACAGTGGCCCACACGCGATACTGATGTGGGTTCTTGGGGATGTAGCGGCGGAGTGGCTGGGCCTTGAGGGCGTACTCCACACACTGGCGCTGCATATGGGTGCAGGGCATGAGTGAGCAGTGTGATCCCAAGGGTGGTAGGGAGGAGTTGGAGGTCATAAGGTGAGGGGTCAGAAGTCACCTGGTTCTTGTCCAGCTCACAGTTTTGGTACTCCTGCTCACCCTGGGCACGGAAGGTGATGATGACAAAGCCCACAAAGATGTTCATCATGAAGAATGCAATGATGATGATGTAGACAATGAAGAACACTGAGATCTCCACATGGTAATTATAGATAGGGCCCTTGTCCTCTGCGTTTGCATCAATAGCCTTGTAGAGTAGACTGGGGAACAAGTGGGAGTAGGTGAGGAGATATCCCAGCCCCCTGAGACCTACCCCCAGACACCTTATAACAGACACTCTAGAATATCCTGCTTGGCACCCCAAAGACCTCAAATCCCCTGACCTAACCACCGGGGACCTATATGCATACACCAAGCAAACCCAACTAACCTCAAACACCCCTAAATCCCCTGTTTCAGTCCTCTGGAGACCTAGAGATCTCTACAAAACCCTCTAGAGAAAATCTCCACCCCAGTCCTCTAAGACCTCCAAATCTTTATGTTCCCATGGACCCCTAAATCCCCTTCTTCAGCCACCTGGAGATCCCCATGCACCTGCCCAGAGCTCCCCCATAAACCCCCAAAGATCTCTAAATCCTGTCCCATCAACCTGAATTCCTTGCCCCATGTTCCCAAAGATCTTCAACTAGAATCCTAAAGACTTGTACAGCTCTCTGAAAACCACTGAATCTCCAGCTCCATCTCCTCTGAGACCTCTATATGGTCCCCCCTAAATCCTACCCAGTCCTTTCTAGACTTCCTCAGAGACCTCTAGCCTTCCTGGAGATACTACCTTACTCAGTCCCCAAAGCACCCCCAGCCAACTTCTAGAAGACCCCCACTCAGTCCTCTGATATGCTCACCAGTCCTCAGAAAACCCTATCCAGTCTCAAGAGATTTTTATCACATCCCAAGATACCTTCCCACCCATCCCCAAGGAGATCCCAGCCTAGAGACTCCTGCCCTGTCCCCTGCCTATCCCTGGGGCCCTGATCCTTACGCAGGCCAGCCTTCAAAGGTGGAGACAGTGAACAAGGCCATCATGGCTGACAGGACATTGTCAAAGTTGAAATCACTGTTGACCCAGAGTCGCTCCCGGACTAGGGGTCGTGATACATCTCCATCAGGATACACCAGGAAGGACCCCCTGTGGATGTTGCAGACAGGCTGGGTGGGTGAGCAGGGGTGGGGAGCTGGGGAAAGGGGATTGGGGTCTCCAGCATGGAGTGGTGAGGCTGGAGAGCCTGGGTTCAAATCCTGCCCTCCCCCATTTACTGACTGGGTAACCTTGGGCATTTAACCTCTCTGTGCTTCAGTTTTCCTTATCCATGAAATAAGGATACTAACAGAACATATTTCCTGGCTTGATACAAGGATTAATTAAGTCACTCAATGAGAATAGTATCTGGCACATTGTTGGTACCATATATATTAGCTGTCATCACCATTATCATCATTGTCATCTCCCAGGAAAAAATAATACTAATAATCAATGTTTATCAGCATGAAGTATATGTCAGGCACTGTGCTCGGCTTTACATGTAGAAACTTTACATTGTAATACACGCTCCATGTAGTAACTCATTTACTCCTCACAGCAACCTTGTGAGATCTGCACTGTTTTCATCCCCATTTTTCAGCTAAGGAAAATGGGACTCAGCAAGGTTGAGAAATGTACCCAAGTCTCATGAGATGAATTTGAAACAGGAAGGCCTGACTTCAAAGCCCAAGATTTTAATCACTACCCTCTACAGGAATCTCAAGATGGAAGCCTGGGACTTCGTGGCAGTGGCCATGGGTGAGGGGAGTGTTTGGGGATTTCTGGGAGGTCTGGAGTAGAGTGTAGGTAACTCTGGAGAATGAGGAGAGGGGTTTTGGGGGAGGTATTGGGGGTCTCTTAGGGCTTGGTGAGATCTGAAGGCCTTTTCAGCTCTTGGGAAAGTTCTAGAGGGGTGTGGTGGGGCCTTGGGGAAATTCAAGGGGCTTGAGGGAGGCTTGATAAAAACTGAGCGAATATCTGCTGTTCTTGGGAGGAAGCTCGAAGGGTTTCAGGGACCTTGGTGAGATCTAGGGGCCTCTTTGGCCTTTGGGAGGGGTCCCAGGCTCCACCAAAGGCAGGGTTTGGGGCACTCACTTGCATTCTTGGGGGGTATGTTTGGCTTCATCAGTGCAACTGTAGAATTTCCCCTGTAGGGAGGATTTTTGTCAGGCAGGTTTACCCCTTACTCCCCACCGTGACCTTTCAGTGTTTCCTCTCACCTTGAAGAGTTGCACACCAATGCAGGCGAACATGAATTGCAGGAGTGTGGTCACAATCATGATATTCCCGATGGTCCGGATAGCCACGAACACACACTGCACCACGTGCTGCAGGCACCCACACAGATGGTTAATGAGACTATAGGCCACAGCAGCCAGAGGGTAGGGATTCTGGGTGTAGATGGGGCTCAGGGACTTGGGCTGAGGACATCTGGTCTTGGACCAGAGATATGTGGTCAGAGCCATGTGGGCACCAACCAGGAATAAGTGTTCACTAGGAAGGGATATGGGGCCACATTTCAGGAACTTGGGTCAGAGAAATGTGACCAAGGGTAAGGAATTTATAGTTACTTGTAAGGAACATGGGTCAGGCCACATGATCAGTGGTCAGGATATGGGTTACATGTTGGGTCCAGGCTGTGTGGTCATACACCTGTACAAATCATCAGCCTGATTGGAGATCCAGGCCCTAGGAGTGGGGCAGGACATGGGTCCTGTGGGTTTGGGTGGGGTTGGGTTACCTTGAGTCCCTTGGCCCTGTTGATGGCTCGGAGAGGTCTCAGTACTCGGAGTACCCTCAGAATCTTCACCACCGAGATGGCACTGGAGCTGGGGAAGGGTCAGTCCTCAGGCCCTGGCCCAGGTTTGACCTCTTCTCTGGGAGTAATGGAGTAGGCAGGGGTTGGGGAGGGTCACTCACTGGATGCCAAAGGAGATGAGGGATACGCTGACCACCAGCAGATCCAACAGATTGAACCAGCTACGGCAGAAGGACCCTCGGTGCAGGAAGGCCCCAAATACCGTCATCTGGGGGAGGGGGAGTGAGATATCAGGCTAGACACTAGGTGTGGGGATAGAGGGAGGAGGGTATGGAAACAGGAGAGGTGGATTGTGGGAGAGGGTGCAGGATGGTTTGGGGTAACAGAGGTATGACTGAGGGCATAGTCATTACCTTTAGTAGAATCTCCACAGTGAAAATTGAGGTGAAAGCATAATCAAAGTACCCCAGAATCTGGGGTGCAAGAAATAGGGGAAGGCACTGAGTCAGCTTAGGGGAATCCTAGGGGTATGTGTGTATGTGTGTGTGTGCGTGCATGCATGCCTTTAAGTTTTGCTGTCCTTCCCTCCCCCTCTCCTTCCCTCCCTTTCTTTCTCTGTCCCTCTCCTTGTGCCCAGTAGGACACCCCTGGGAGTGTTCTCCCATCCCCCAGCCAAAAGCTCACGTGGTTGCGGAAGGAATGGGCTCTGATGGGGTCCTCAGCGGCCAGGGACACACTGCTGAGGATGATGAAGAGCAGGATAAGGTTGGTGAAGATATGATGGTGGATGAGGGTGTGGCACGCCTTCCGCAGCCTGGGGAGTGGGGAACGGGCTGTGGTCGGAACCCAGAACCACAGAGTTGATTGGGATAGCCCAAGGGAGACAGCTCAGCATCTTTTGCATCAGGCCACACACCCTGCCAGAGCCTTGGCTGCTCACTGGCCCTCCACCTGCCTCAGCCCCCCATCCACTCCCAGCACTCACGGGTTAGTTTGGCTGAGACAGAAGAAGGCACTGCCCTCAGGTATAGGTACCACCTTCTCCTTGGGTACAACTTCCTGCAGGAGTTCCACATGCCCTGTACCACCTTCCTCCTCTTCCTCCTCCTCGTCGTCGTCCTCCTCCTCCTCTTCTTCCTCCATGCCTGGCACCAGAGGATCAAAAGACTGACAATTAATTGGAAAACGTATGTAAAGCACCTAGAATAGTACTTGTCACACGGCAAATTCTTTCCATCTCTCTGCTAGAATGTCAGCTCCTCAGAGAAGGGATTTTAGTCTGTTTTGTTCAAAGTTGGGTCTCCAGCACTTAGAATAGGTTCTGGGACACAACAGAAGCTCAGGAAGTGTCTATTGAATGAACAATCACCATCCTTGCAGTCTAATACATGCTATTTTACAATAAAGGCTCTGAGAAGTTCTGCAGTAAAACAAAAGTCTGTTTCTCTTCTTTAATCTCAGCATCCCAAATGTTGCTGGCCATACACCAAGCCCATTACTTTTATTTATTTATTTATTTATTTATTTATTTATTTAAATTCAATTAGCCAACATATACTGCATCATTAGTTTTTGATGTAGTGCTCAATGATGTATTAGTTGCATATAACACCCAGTGCTCATCCCATCATGTGCGCTCTTTAATGACCATCACCCAGTTACCCCATCCCCCCACCTACCTCCTCTTCCACAACCCTCAATTTGTTTCCCAGAGTCAAAAGTCTGTCATGGTTTGTCTCCTTTTCTGATTTCTTCACATTCAGTTCTCTCTCCCTTCCCTTATGATCCTCTGTGCTATTTCTTATGTTCCACCATATGATAATTGTATTTCTCTGATTGACTTATTTCACTGAGAATCATACTCTCCAGTTCCATCCATGTTGATATAAATGGTAGGTAGTCATCCTTTCTGATCAAGCCCATTACCTTTGAGATGATTTTGGAAAAGGCTTCTCCTCAGAGAGGACTATCTAGGGGGTCAAGAGCTCTGCTTCAGTGCTGTCTTTAAGGTCCCACACCTCCTCCACCTGGCCCTGCCCACTTGCCTGTTTCTCCATTCTTTCTGCCCTCCTCTTCCTCATTCTCCCCACCAGACACCTGGGGACAGAAAGATGGGCGTCACTGATGGTGGGGGAGACACTATAGGATGGACCCAGGGGAGGCATAGAAGGAACACAGTAATGGAGGGATGCACAGGCAGAAGATACACATAGATAGGTATTGGTGGTAATGGAAAGTGCAGACAGTGCCCAGGCTTCTAACTCACCAACACTCCATTTTCCTGTGGGAGAGTCCTTTCAGTGCTCTTTTCCCTATGAGAGGAAAGGGAAGTAATCGGTAAGGATTGTGGCAGATAGATGAGGCTGAGGGGGTCAGTGCAATCAGAACAGACCTTTCTGAGGTTCCATAGAACCTCCCTCCTTCTACCCTCATCCCCACAGTCTGTTCTTTTCACAGCAGCCAAAAGGATCCTGTTAAATCTTAAGTCTGGCACATTTTCCTCTGCTCACACCTCTCCCATGGCTCCCACTCACTCAGAGCAAAAGCCAAAGTCCTCACCATGGCCCAGAATGCCCCCAATGGGGTCTCCCTATTCCCTCATTTGAACTCACCTCCAACACTCACTTCCTTGCTCACCCCACTCCAGACTCCCTGGTTTCCTTAAATGTGCTGAATGTGCCCCTCAGGACCTTTGCACTTGCTGTTCCCTTGTCTGAAGCACTCTTCCCCTAGATATTTTCATAGCTCTCTCTCTCACTTCATTTGGGTGTCTGTTCAACTGTCACCTCTGTGTAAAGGCCTTCCTTGACTACCCTAACCAAAACAGCAACTTTCATTTCTCTCTATTATTTTTTCCAATTTCTTTTTTTTCATTATATATCATTAACATATATTTAATTAAATTATGTTATATATTCATTTCTTTGTATTTTGCTTGCCTTCCCCAACTAGAATTTCATCTTTGTGAAAGTGTGGACTCTGTCTACCTTGACCCATGTTGTCTCCTCAGTGTCTAGAACATGGCCTGACACAAAGTAGGTGATCACAGAATGCACGTTGAATGAATGAGGACTGACAGGTTGGACCTGGGGATATGGATTGCCAGGGTGACTGAAGCATCTTTGATGATGTGGGATGTATGTGTGGGGACCCAGTCAGGGATCCCAGGGAGAGACTGTCTTGGGAGCAGCGTCAGACATCACCTTCCCTTATCCTTGGCAGTCCCTGTATCTCCGCTGGCCAGGTTGTCCACAGCAATGGCGAGAAACACGTTCAGAAGGATGTCTGGGGTGAGTTCAGGCTGCAAAGGATGGAGAAGCAGCCTGCCCGCGGACTGCCCACATCCACATCCCCTTAGCTACCCCCCATTCTACCACCACCCAGCCCCCCAAGACTTCAAGGATACAGTTGCCACAGATGAAGAGGATGATAAAATAGACACACACCAGCATTCCTGGGAAGAAGGGGCCACCATAGGCCATGATACCATCATACATGACCGCGTTCCAGTCCTCACCTGTTAGGATCTGAGGGTGGGAGTTCACTGTGAAACTCTTTGGACCCTCTCATCCTATGGTTCCCTCCCTCCCTTCCTCCCCACCCAACCCACCTATCCCATGGTCTCCAGACCTTACCTGAAAGACAGTGAGGAGGGCCTGGGGGAAGGTATCAAAGGTGCTTCGCTTGGTGTGGGTCTGGTCAAAGTTGAACTTGCCCCCAAAGAGCTGCATGCCAAGCAGGGAGAAGATGATGATGAAGAGGAAGAGGAGAAGCAGCAACGATGCAATGGATTTCATTGAATTGAGTAGGGATGCCACCAAATTGCTCAGAGATGCCCAGTGCCTGCATCAGAGATGGAGGAGGCAGGGTTGACATATCCAGTGATGAGTGAGGAGCCAGGGCAGGACCCCACCTTGCAATGAGCTGGCGGTGGTCCAGGTCTGAATGAGATTTGGAGGGGTGCCTGGGTGGCTCAGTTGGTTGGGCATCTGACTTCCGCTCGGGTCATGGTCCCGGAGTCCTGGGATCAAGCCCCACATAAGGCTCCCTGTTCAGCAGGGAGTCTGCTTCTCCCTCTTCCACTCACCCCACTTATGCTCTCTCTCTCACTCCGTCTCTCTCTCAAATTAAAAAAAAATTAAAATGTTTAAAAAATAAAATGAGCTTTGGAGTTGGGTTGAGGTGAAGATAAGATGTGAGGGGAAGGCTGAGTTTGGGGTTAGTGTAGGTGTTGAAGGTATAATGAGAAATGAAGTTAGGATGGAGGTTATATGGAAGTTGATGAAGCTAGAATTGGGTTTCAGGTTGGGACTGGGACTGGGATTGGGGCTTCAGACTGTTGCTGGGGATGGGGTTGGGGTTAGGGGTTAAAAGAGTATTTGGAGTTTAGATGACTGAGTTGGGGATAAGGTTGTGGTCGAGGGTTGGGATAGAAGAAGGGATAGGAATGAGACTGGGTTTGGGTTTGATGTTGCAGCTGGAGATAGGCTACTGGTTAGGAGTTAGGGAATGGGGGTTGTGGTTAGTGAGGTGGATAGGGTGTGAGTTAGGGATGAGATTAGAGATGGGGCTGGCCTTGGGATTGGGTGTTGGGGCTGTAGATGAGCTTGCTTATGATGACTGGCTAGGGGTTTGAGTTAGAGATGGTGAATTGGTTGCAGACGAGTGTGGAGGTGAGTCCAGAGATGGGGCTGGGAATAATGTTTGAGCTGGAGTTGAGGTTGAGGAAGGGGATTAAAATGGAATAGACACCCTCCCCAATGACCTTTAATCTCCATGAGGGTAGAGGGACCTGGGCGGCTCAGTCGGGTAAGCATCCAACTCTTGATTTCTGCTCAGGTTATGATCTCGTGGTTGTGAGATCGAGCCCCTCATCAGGCCTCCAGCTGGTCACGGAGCCTGTTTAAGATTTTTCTCTTTCCCTTTCCCTCTGCCCCTCTCCCTGCACCTGTGTGTTCGTTCTCTCTCTCTCTCTCTCTCTCTCTCTCTCTCTCTCTCTCTCAAAATAATCTCCATGTGACAGAACTTGTGTCTGCTTCGATTCCTGGTGTTTCTCTAGGGCCTGGAATGGTGCCTGGTATGAAGTAGGCACTCAGTGGATATTTGCTAAATGAATGGTGAAGCAGGTAGTCACTGGAGCTGGGGAGGGGGCTGTTAGGGCTGTGCTTGGGACCCCAGTCCTCCCCTGTCCCACGCACCTAGTGACTTTAAAGATCCTGAGGAGACGCACACATCGGAGCACTGAGATGCCCAGGGGCTGCATGGCGCCCACCTCCACCAGGGTGGTCTCCAGGATGCCTCCACAGACCACGAAGCAGTCAAAGCGGTTGAAGAAGGAAGAAACATAGGCAGAGGGGCCCAGACCATACAACTTGAGAAGCATCTCCACCGTAAATAGACAGAGTAACACCTTGTTGGCATACTCTATGGGGAGAGGGGCAGAGGTGACTGGATTGGTCAACTTCTTCAGTGATGTGTAGGGGGGTAGGGGCCATAGGGTGATATGAGGTAGCTGGTATCAGGCCAGACACGGGCTGGTGGTAGGGCAAGGGTTAGGGATTGGGGTAAGCCTGTAGATCAGAGGGGGTGAGGTTGTGAGGGGCTTGGAACTGGGGTGAGGGGCAGAATCAGGGTGGGAGCCTCCGTCAGCATCTATGAGTCCAGGAAAACTCCACTTCAAAGGTAGTGTTAGAGTCTGGGGTTTAGTTGGGATTGAGGCTGGTTTGAGGCTTGGGGTCAGAATTGTGTTCAGTATTTAGGTTGGGGTTCAGATAAAATGAGTAACGGTAAGAGGTAACACTTCTAAGATGTTAACTTTATGTGGACCAAGCTATGTTCGAAGCACTTTTTACTTTAACTCACTTAATCCTTCCAACCACCCCATGAAGTGGATATGATTAATTAGCTCCATTTTTGTAGATGGGGAAACTGAGACACACAGGAGTTAACCTGTCCAGACAGTGTTGAGTTAAGATTCTGGAGTCTGGAGCCACCTGCCTGGGTTTGCCACTCACTAGCTGAGTCCTGGGATTAATCATTTAATTCTTCAGTACCTTGGGGTGCATGGGTGGTTCAGTCATTAAGCATCTGCCTTCTGCTTAGGTCATGATCTCTGAAGTCCCAGGATGAGCCCCGCATCAGGCTTCCTGCTCTGTGGGAAGCCTGCTTCTCCTTCTCTCACTGCCCCCTGCTTGTATTCCCTCTCTAGCTGTGTTTCTCTCCGTCAAATAATAAATAAAATCTTTTAAAAAAATTCTTCAGTACCTTGGTGCTCGGTACTGCATGCCTTAGTACTTGCTTCACCTAAGGTTTTGGTGAAGAGAAATTGAGTTAGTCCACGCAAAGTGCTGAGAACAGAGCTTGATGCACACAGCAAGTGCTCTGGGAGTGTAAGCTACAAGGTGGGATAGAACAGGCCAAGGTTTCCGCATTTATTTGGGCAGGAAGGCAATGTCTGAGGGTCCGAGGAACCCCAGAGATCCTGGATTTGGGTTTCTAGGGTGGAGGCAATTAGGGGCTGGGGAAAGGGCTGGCAGTGGGGGAGGGAGCGCACCCTGGATCTGGGTGAGCCACATGGGCTGCCCATGGTGCTCTGAGGCGATGGTTAGCGTGTTGAGGAAGACGAGCAGCAACACGGCCCAGTAACAGGCGGTGGACTTCACAGCCAATCGGCAGCGTGCCCGGAGTCCCCGGTTGGCTCGGCGGAGGCAGCGGCTGGATGTGGGTGGGTAAGGGTGAGCCCACTGGCTGAAATTACCTACCTGAGCCAGGCCTGGGGGGCTTGGGTGGGTAGCCTGTTGATCATGGGGGACTTGGAGGTGGGGCTCACACAAATTCATGGGGCCCAAAAGTCCCATAACTTTCCCAACTCACCAGACCCTGGTTTTCATGATCTTGTTTCTGGAAAAGAGGAGGATGAAAGGTGGGCGTCATAAGGGACTAAGGGGCAGTCAGTGGCTGGGGTTGGAGGTCAGGGGCTGGGGTCAAGGTTAGAGGGTCAAGTAAGGGGGGGTCAGGATCTGGACTGGGTTCTGGGCTGGCCAGGGATCAAGGGCTGGGGGTCCTCACAGGCAGCATGTACAACCAGCTAGAGCCCCCTCCTCCTCTTCCTCATCTCCTGGGGTCTCTGTCATTGAACCGGCGTCACTGGCTGGGAGGCTGGCTGTGGACAGGGTGGAAATAGAGGTCAGTACATGAAGACTGCAGGGTTCCATCTACCCCCCCTCCCCAATCTGGCCGGACCCTCACCATGGCTGCTGGTGGAGTGGGTGGAGTGCGTGGAGTGGCTAAACCAGCGCAGACGTCCTCGTCTCCTAGTGGTTAGCTCTGCCAATTGGGACCCTGGGAGATAGGAAGGACAGTTGGGGACCATGGCCTGAGGTGGGGTTAGGGCCGTGGGTTGGGGGGGGCTGTAATTTGGAGTCTTTGTTCTGGGTACAGGGTATTCGAGTTTGGGTGTTGTTCTGTATCCTAGGCTGGAACTGGGGGCTGGGTCTAGAGTCATTGCCAGTTAGGGTGGGGTCTGAGGAGGGTAGCCCACAACCCAGGCATGGGTGGAGCAGGGAATGGGCCTGATGAGGGTTGCCTACGGTGGCCGGCCCGGCCCTCTTCAGCCATAGAACCAAAATTGCCATCAGCTGAGGGGTCTTCCGTGTCCAGGTCTTCCGCCTGCACGATCCAGTCCAGGTAGCCTTGCAGGTCCTCCTCCAACTGCTGCTTCTCCCGCAACTTCTGGAAATCCCCTCGTGCTTTGGCCTTCTCCCTCTCCTTGGAGAACTCCCTGAGGGAGGAAGATGGAGAGCTAGGCGGTGGAACCGCCCTGGCTCCCTTGCCTTCACCATTCCGTCCCACTGGCCTCCTTGCTGTTGCTGGAATATGTCAAGCACATTCTAACTTTGCGTTGGTGGTTCCCTTTGCCTGGAACACCCTTTCCTCAGATATCCATGCGGCCCCTTCTCTCATCTCTTTCACATTTCTACTCAGATGACACCTTTTCAAGGAGGTCTGTCCTGACTGTCCCTATTTATAATTGCAAGGTTTGCACATTCTATCCTGATCCTTCTTTTCTTTCCATAGCACAAATAACATATAAAACACTACATATGCGAGGCATCTGGCTGGCTCAGTTGGTAGAGCATGTAATTCTTAATCTCTGGGTAATGAGTTCAAGCCCCACACTGGGCATGGGGCCTACTTGATATAAGAAAAAATTTCAACAACTCACCACATACATGTGTGTGGAGGTTGGGTGGGGTGGGTAGGTGTGTGTATACACAACCTGTTGTGTGTGTTGCTATTATTTGTCTCTCCCCAACAGAATGTAATATCCAGGAAGACAGGGATTTTTGTCTTTTATTCCATTCCTAGAATGGTGCCTCGCACACAGTAGGTGCTCAGTGTTGACTGACCGAAAGAAGGGGTATTTCAGATGGGTTCTGAAAGGATGCATAGTCGTTTGGTAGGAACAAAACAAATGGGGGGAGGGGCAGTGCGCGGCAGGGGGAGGTGTCTAGGCTCCTCACCCGCTCAGGACACCAAGCACAAGGTTGAGGACGAAGAAGGACCCAAAGATGACGAGACTCACGAAATATACCCAGGGCAGCTCATACCCCATGGCATCTTGCATCTGGGGAGAGAGGACATGCATCTCTCAGGATATGAAGACGCTCTCGCCTGAGCTTAGGGAGGAAAGTCAGGTGTAGTCTCACACTGTGTGCCCGTCGTCCATCTCACCCAGTAGAGCACGTCTGTCCAGCCTTCCATGGTGACGCACTGGAAGACCGTCAACATGGCGAAGAAGAAGTTGTCGAAGTTGGTGATGCCTCCGTTGGGGCCTGCCCAGCGCCCGCGGCATTCGGTCTGGTTCAGGGTGCATGCACGCCCGGATCCTGAAGATGCGCAGGGCGATGGGTCCTCCTCCGCTTCCACGTCTATGGGAAAACCGGAGCTTTGGGTTCTGAAGCCTGCCGACCCACAATCCCTGCTACTCTCCTGGAGCTCCTCCCACCTGAGAAGTTCAACTCAGGGTTCGAGACTTTTCTACATCAAGGGCAACTGTAAGCTCCTAACTCTGCTAGATCAGGGTTCGGAACCACTGGGAAGTTTTAAGTCCCAGAAACAGGTATCTGGGGAGTAGACTGTAAAACTTGTGGTGGAATCTTGTAAATAACAGTGAGCCCTGAGCCTGGGGCAGGAGTCTTGTGAACTGGGAAGGGTCTCTGGAAAAGAGGGCGGGGGGGAGGGGGGGGACAAGGCTTGGGCGCGAATCTGGTTAAAGGGCCAGAGTGTTTGAGGCCAGTCCTGGAGGATGGAGTCAAGCGCCAGGTGTCTTGGCCTGTGGGTGGAGTCTTATGATGGGGCGGAGCTATTAGCAAAGGGGCGACTGTAGTCCGGGATTGAGGGCGGAGCTTGAATAAAGGGGTAGGGCTTGTTATACTGGAGGTGGAGCCTAAGCCTGCGGGTATGGGGAGAGTGGGGGGGTGGTGTCCTGTGGATCTGCGTGGGTTTTTCTGAGAACAGGGTGTGGCCAGTAATCAGTGGAGGGGGAGTTCTGTCCTAGGAGGGGTGGAATGGCTGACCAGATCCCAGGAAATAACATGTCTTGTGCATGCGTCCAAGGAACAGCTCTAGTCCGATGATGGCATAGATGATGATGACGAAGAGCACGAGCAGTGCGATGTGCAGCAGCGGCACCAGCGCCTTCATGATGGAATTGAGCACTATGTGCAGGCCTGTGGAGACAGCGGGGAGAGGTTGGCCCAACCCCCCTTCGGCGCCTCCCCCACCTCCAACCTCCGCGGGGCCATGCCACTCACTTGGGACCCCGGACACCAGCCTCAGTGGCCTTAGCACCCGAAACGCCCTCAACGCCTTCACATCGAAGCCCCCCGGCTTCCCCCCGGTGTGTGGGGTGTCCCGCGGCCGACCAGGGCCCTGCTCCAATAGCACGCTGAACAGCCTGATGGGGTAGCACGGGATTAGGAGGCCGATGGCGGGGGGGCCTTGGGACGTCCCTCCACCCCTCCCTTCTGGGAAAAGCACAGGTCCTAGCAACTGGAAATGCGAAGAAGTTTAAAATATGTTGATATTCCTGGTTCTGGCTGCCAAATGGGGGCAGTCGGAAGCAGGCATTTCCCCTGAGCCCAGAATTCAGCGGGCCTGGGGTAGGAAGTCGAACTAAGGTGGGGGTGTCCCCTGCAGATGCGCACCCGACCACGACGATGATGAAGTCGAGAAGGTTCCAGCCATTGCGGATGTAGGCGCTGGGATGGAGCACCAGACCGTAGGCCACGATCTTGAGCACAGTCTCCACAGTGAAAATCACCAGGAATACGTACTCCACTTGCTCCTGAGGGCGGAGCCAGGGGCAGGGCAGGAGAGTGGGGGGGTATTTGAAGGGGGGGCTTCAACCTCCATTCTGGGGCTGCAGAGATCTAAGGTTTGGCTGGATAAGAGAGGGTCATCTGGGTCAGTGAGGAGCAGGGATGGGGGCCTTGAAGGGTTGTGGTGTGGTTCCACTGGGGCTGTATCTGACTTGGGGCTGGGGGGTGGGGGTGGGGGGTGAGCCTCACCAGGTTGTGGTTAGCAGTGTTGGAGTCATCCTCTGGGAAGGGGATGTAGACCCCCAGAGCTACACAGTTGGCAAAGATGGTCAGCAGGATGAGGATGTCGAAGGGCCTCAGGTGGACAGTCAAGGACCCAGGCAGATAGGTCTCAGATTCCCCAAATTACCTTGGAGCCCTCCCCATCCAGTGCTGATGCTTGACCCAAGGTGACCAGCCCTGACATTCCCAACCCCTGACCTGACCAAGGCTTTGACTTTGAACACCCCAGAAACCTTAGCCATCCTCAACTCTTGCTTTGATTTAGTCCTTGACTCTTGACACTCTTCCTCCCCCCAGTGACCTTCACATTCTCAACTCACCATCTAATCTGATTCTTGACTCTTGTCCCTAGTGACCTCAGCCTTCCTCCATTCCAGCCCTGACCCAACCCTTGACTCTTGGTACCCTGGTGAAACCTCACCCCCGAGCCCTGTCCCTGGCCTTCCGGGATGCTTCCACTCCACAATGCTGATGCAGGACCGCCTCAGGGGGTTGGCCAGGGTGAGGCAGAAGAGTGCCCGGGGTGACCGCTGAGCACTGGCTACTGCCACCATCTTGTGCTTGCTGTGCTGAGTCCTTCGCTTCGGGGTCTCCAGGCCTGCTGCCCCACTGATTTCTTCACTTCCCAATGCTGGAGGCCCAGGGCACAGCCCCCATTCAGGACCAGGGCCTGTGCCATTGGCTGGGCTGGCCTCTGGGGTGGTGTCTGTGTGGAGAAACTGAGTCAGGGAGGGAGAGAGTATTGGGGTAATTATGGTTGCCTCCTTCCTGATCCCATCCCTGTGTCTGGGGGAAGGAGAGAAGAGCATGTAAAATTAGGGAGAGTTGGGTGGGCGCCTGAGTTAAGAATTGCAGGGGAGAGTTGGTGTTGTAATTGATTTGGGGTAGAGAGGGTTTGTAGAGAAGGGAGGGTGAAATTACTTTTCCAAGTAAAATAAGCTTTGCTGTTAGACTTGGTAGGGAGTTTAAATTGGCTTAGGGTAGGATTAAGTTTATAGCTACGGCAAATTTAGAGTTAAATTCGAGTGGTAGACTTCGGATTGGGTTTCAATACAGGAAGGAGTGGAGTTTTTGAGTTGAAATTAGAATTAAGATCAAGGTTAAGGTTCAAGTTAAGTCTGGAGGGATCTGAATTTATCATTAGGGTTTTCGGCTAAAGTCATTCCCAATTCCTGTGGCCTTGTTCTAGCCTCTGAGGGGCAGTAGGTTGGCTTGGTTAGGATCCCCAGCGTTGGAGGAAACAAGCTGTCTGAATTTAAATCGTGACTTGACCACTTGGTAGCTGTGTGCAGCCTTGGAAAATTATGCAACCTTTCTGAGCTTCAGTTTTCTTATCTGTGTAATGGAATAATAAGAGTACCTACATTATAGAGGGCGCCTGGGTGGCTCAGTTGGTTGAGCGACTGCCTTCGGCTCTGGTCATGATCCCGGAGACCCGGGATCCAGTCCCACATTGGGCTCCCTGCTCAGTGGGAAGCCTGCTTCTCCCTCTCTCACTCTCCCTGCTTGTGTTCCCTCTCTGGCTGTGTTTCTCTCTGTCAAATAAATAAAATGTTTAAAAAAAAAAGAGTACCTACATTATAGAGTCATCGTGAGGGTTAAATGAGTTCAGCATTCAGAATAATGTCCGGCACAGAGTATTATTCCCATTTTGCAGGTGAGGAAATTGATGAAAAAAGGGAAGTGATTTGACCAAATGGCTGAATTGGGATTCAAACATATGCAATCTCTGACTCCAAGCCTTCATGACTTACTACTACCATCAGATATGTTCATTCTCTCTTTCTCTCTCTCTCTCTCCAGTCTTTAAAAATTGATCTGTGCTCTTTTTGGAGTCAGAGACCTACTCACTAACAGTATTGATATCTAGATGTTGGGGTTGAAGTTAGGTCAATTTAGAGCTCATACTAAGGGTTGTATCTACGTTGGGATTTAGACTCTAACAGGAGTTTGCTCTCTGGTTGGTAAGGTTTGTCTTAGGATCTAAAACTTGGGGCTGGCTTTGGAATTGGACTTGGGGTGGGCACTAGGATGGAGGTTGGGACAGGATTAGGGTTGGGATTCAGTTGGGAACTAAAGCTGTGGATGGGCCTGGGAGGCCATAAGGGGCAGGGTCTGAGTCAGGCTGAGCGTCAGGATTCAGGTGGCAATAAGGCTATATTTGGTGCTGGCTGGGAGGGAAATGAGGTGATGTGGTTCTCCTGGTAGCTCTCCAGGGGTGGGGTACTGTTGGGCAGTAGATGGGGCAGAGGGGCAGAGGGTAGAGCAGAGCCTAGGCTTGCTCCAAGGGTCTGCAGGGGTGGAAGGCTGCTCTCACCTTTCCCGCCTTCAGATGCCGACATCCTCCTCTCGAGGTTGAAGAGCCATCTACACACAGCCCCCCTCTCTTCTCCCAGCTTTAGAGAGATTAAGGTCATAGGGCGGGGCTGCAGCTGGGTTGGATGGGAGGGTGAGTAGGGGCAACGATGGGACATTTTTGGGCTAGAGCCTGACAACAGAAAAGGCACTGATTTTTAAAAAATATTTCTATAAAATATATACCTGCACCAGTGATAAATGAAAATAAGAAAAATGATATCATTTCCCAACAATATGTGAACTTTGAAGCATGTAAAAATAGACCTAACATAATATACATATATAAGATCTCCATGGAAAAAAATTTCAAATACTGTCAAGTGATTAAAGGGGACCTAAGGAAATGGAGAGATATATTAAGTTTACTAATAGAAATAGTCAATGTTGTGAAAATGTCAGTCCTTTCCAAAGTGATTTAGCGATTCAATGCAGTCCCAAATCAAATCCCAAAAGATTTTTTCCATGGATTTGACTGATTCTAAAATGTGTATGGATATACAAAGGATCTAGAAGAGCCAAAATCCTTTGAAAAGGAACAAGATGGGAGGACATTCCAGATCAGTTATCAAGGCATGTTATAAAGCTACAGTAATTAAAAACAGAATAGAGTTCAGAAACTGAGCCCCATATATATGTACACACTATTTAAGACAAACATGGCACTACTGAACAGTGGAGACAGGGTGATCTTTTTAATGAATGGTGGTTACATGAATGTTTACTCTGTAATTATTCTTTGGCCTGTACACGTATGTATAACATTTAAAAAAGCATTTATGGAAGCATGATGAAATAGTGACTACAATTTACATAGCGCTTTCCTACTGTATCATGTGTCAGGTACATGGTAGCAATGCTTTACATGAATTGTTTTAATCCTTACAGATGAGGAAACTAAGATACAGAGAAGTTATGTAACCTGCCCCGGTTGCACCTTTAGCTAGTTGAGCTAAAGACTTGAGCTAAAGAGTTGAGACGCAATCATAGCCGCTTTATGCAAAAGCCCTTGCCCTTAACTTGTACACTTTTGCAATACGGAAGATGAATGCCGCCCTCAATGAATGAGTCAGGAAGCCGCTCTCCACTTGGTCCCTTTTCTACCATTGCGCGCGCGCTCCCGCGCATAGACGGGCGTACACGCACAGAGCCCCGCCCGCGCTCGTTCGCTTCCGCTCTCAAAATACATTTAATTGCCCCCTTGGAAGAACCCACCAGACTGCAAGCGGAAGAACTACAACTCCCAGCAGCCATTGGACGCTCAAGCCTGCCGACGCACCTTCGCACCAGGACGCCAGGCATCCGGCGTGCGCCACACTCATTCTCCGAACTACACATCCCGGCTCTCCCCGCGCAGCCTGTGACACTCCTTGAACCGCGAGTGCGGAGCGGGGTTTCAACCGCGTCTCTCTTGCTCGGACCCGGCCCTGGACCCGGCTCCGGACTCGAACACCGCTCCACCATGGAGGAGGCGGACCGAATCCTCATCCATTCCCTGCGCCAGGCCGGCACGTAAGGACACAGCCCCCGCCCACCCCGGAATGCCCACATCCGGGACTCCAAAACTCTGGACCCAGTCACCCGGGAACCTTAAAACCCCAGACCCTGTCATCTGGGGCTCCAACTTCCAGGACCCTAAGACACCTCCCCCTTATACAGACACACGCACGCACGCACGCACCCACTGACATCAGGGAGCTCCCAAACCCTTTGCCCCTGACGCTTGGTAAACCCCAAATTCCAGGACCCAGATATCTCCAGAGCTTAAAACTTTGGATCCTCAACACCCAGGATCCTGAAATATGTGGTTCTTTTTTTTTTTTTTAATTTTTTTTAAATTTTTTTTTTAAACATTTTATTTATTTGACAGAGAGAAACACAGCTAGAGAGGGAACACGAGCAGGGGGATTGAGAGAGGGAGAAGCAGGCTTCCCGCCGAGCAGGAAGCCCGATGTGGGGCTCGATCCCGGGTCTCCGGGATCATGACCTGAGCCGAAGGCAGTGGCTTAACCAACTGAGCCACCCAGGCGCCGCCTTTTTTTTTTTTAAAGATTTTATTTATTTATTTGACAGAGAGAAACACAGCCAGAGAGGGAACACAAGCAGGGGGAGTGAGAGAGGGAGAAGTAGGCTTCCCGCTGAGCAGGGAGCCCGATGCGGGGCTTGATCCCGGGTTTCCGGGATCATGACCTGAGCCGAAGGCAGTCGCCCAACCAACTGAGCCACTCAGTCGCCCAACCAACTGAGTCACCCAGGCGCCCCCGAAATATGTGGTTCTTGACATCAATACTCTGGGACCCTCGTATTTAGAAAATCTAAGTTACCTGTATTTTGAGAACCAGGGAATTTAAACACCTGGGACCCTGGTACTCAACCCTGGGACTGGATATTTGGGAACCTTCAAACCCTGTTTCCCAACACCTGGACTTTTAAAATCCTCGGACCTTAAAAATCTGGCGGCCTCAACAGTTAATGACCCCGACACACAAGGACTTCTACATTCAAGGACTCTAAAAACCGAGGATGGCAGGCTCCTGGGTGGCTCAGTGGGTTAAAGCCTCTGCCTTCAGCTCGGGTCATGATCTCAGGGTCCTGGGATGGAGGCCCACATCCGGCTCTCTGCTCAGCAGGGAGCCTGCTTCCTCCTCTCTCTCTGCCTACTTATGATCTCTTTCTCTCTGTCAAATAAATAAATAAAATCTTAAAAAAAAAAACCGAGGATGCCAACATCTAGGGAGCCTGATTTCTGGATTACTTGAAACTAGGTCTTGATAAACGGGGTTCTTGACATCTAGGGACCCTGAGATTTGGAACTCCAGCAAACCTGAGCCTCACAATATCTATCTCAAAACCCTAGCAGCTCAATATCTAGGGGCCCCTGATGTGCAGGGAACATGATATCTGGGGATCCAGAAACACAGAGGGCATGGCTTGTGGGTCCCTTGCCCTTCCTAGACCTTAGAACTTTGAGACTTTTAAGCATATGGCAATTTGAATTTTTTTTAATTCAAATCCCTTCCATCCACCATTAGGACCTAAGGACTTCCCCAGTTCTTAGTTTTCCAAATGGAAGTTGCAGTCACCAACACCTAGGACCTGTCTGAACTGTGGCCATTGCCTGTGTGCCCCCCGGCCCCACTTCCACCCCAATACTAAAGCTTCCAGAAGGTAGCAGGGCACAACCTGATCCCTGTTGCCTGGACTGCTTCGAGCTTCGAGCCTGCCCTCTTCTTTTTCAGGGCAGTTCCTCCAGATGTGCAGACGCTGCGAGCCTTCACCACGGAGTTGGTTGTAGAAGCTGTGGTCCGCTGCCTGCGTGTCATCAACCCTGCGGTGGGCTCTGGGCTCAGCCCCTTGCTGCCTCTGGCCATGTCTGCCCGGTTCCGCCTGGCCATGAGCCTGGCTCAGGCCTGCATGGTGAGTGCCCTCCTCCCAGTACACATGGCCTCTTCCTTTCTCCTTCACAAAGTCCCCGAGCTCCTTTGAAATGCTTGCCTTTCCTCTCTGCCACCTCCTCTTGTGGCTTAGTGTTCATTAGCCTTTAAGGATGCTGACTCTGGTCAAACCGCCTGAGTAGCTCAGACCCTCACTATTGTGTGACCCTGAACCTTCTGGGCCTCAGTTTCCTTATTTCTGAAACTGAGTTGATAAAAATAGAGTTGTTAGGAGCATTATATGGGTTGATCCAGTTTGAGCCTGGGCTGGCCCTGGTTCCCACATTTTAAGCTTAGCACCACTAAGGTGGTGCTAGAATTCCCCGCCCCACCATGGTATCCGTTTAGGAGCTCCAGGAAAAGGCTTGATTTTTTTTAAAGATTTTATTTATTTATTTGACAGAGAGAAACATAGCGAGAGAGGGAACACAAGCAGGGGGAGTGAGAGAGGGAGAAACAGGCTTCCGGCTGAGCAGAGAGCCTGATGTGGGGCTCGATCCCAGGTCTCCAGGATCATGACCTGAGCCGAAGGTAGTTGCTTAACCAACTGAGCCACCCAGGTGCCCTGGAAAAGGCTTGATTTTTGTTGCAGGCTCTCTCCTAAATTAATCACTGTGTACTCTGATTGGCCTAGTGTGGATCACATGGTCATCCTCGTAGGACACTGGTTGGCTGCTCCTGTGGGACCTCTTGGGAGTTGGGGGTTAGGAGGGTTACCCAAAGGAAGGTATGCTGGTTAAGTAAAACTGTGTGTCTGCTACATTCCCCTCTGTGGCCCTGCCTCTCCTGAGAATAAATCCCAAACTGTCTCTCTCATAGGTCAAGTGCCCTGCGATGGAGCACTCATACCTCCGCAGTTACTATGTCCAGGGCCTCTAAGTAATGCCATTTCTCCTGGCTTGCTCGCTCTGCGACATTGGGTCAGTCTCTTAACCTCTTTGGGTCTGTCTCCTCACATGTAAAAGCAGAGTGAGAGTTGTACCTCCCACCTAGGATTGCTATGAGGTGTAAAACTAAGTGAATGTAGAAAAAGCTGGCTAAGTGGTATTACTATTCTTAGAGAGACCTGATCTGGCGGCTCGTGCTCCAGCCACCTCTGGCTACATGATGAATGTAAACTTGGCCAACAGACCTCGGATATGATGGTAGGAGGAGGGTAGACTAAATACAGTGAGAATTTCCATTTGGCATCCCGGGGACAGGGTGGTTGGGTTTCTTGAATTTGGACCTGTGCAGTTTCTGCCTCTTACCAGTAGGCCGCGGCGATCTGCCCATCCCTCAGCTCTCAGGTTCGCCTGGCTCTCAGGGGTTCTCAGGGTTTTTGCTGTGTGCCTCTTCACATGCCCCACGCCCAGCACCCCTTTCTGCCACTCAGCCACCTCCATATTTTGGTGTCTGTCACTTCACACACCTGACTCCTGGAATGAGTTTCCGTATCAGTCACAACTCTTTGATTGCAGGTGTCAGAAAAAACCCAAAGTAAAGTGGCTCGAAAGCCAGTGGTTTTCACATTCTTGTGATGGTGACCCTCTGACATAAATCTGCCTTCTGTTGTGACCTAATACATACATAGGCAGATAATAAGGATGTTTTCCGAGTGCTTACCCTGGGCTGGGCGCTGTGGTAACGTCGGGTGAGCTTCCTTCATTCTCCTGACAACTTTCTCAAGTAGGTACTGTCGGTATCCATCCCTTTCTCCCCACCCCCATACCCTACCCCAGAGGAGGAAAATAGAACACACAGAAGTTAAGTGATTTGCCTGAGGTCACACAGTGGGTCAGAGGCAAAACTTGGATCTGAGTCTGGGAAATCTGCTTTCAGTGTCCCCGTAGCTCCAGACCAATGGCAACCCTGACAGAGAACCAGGCTTTGTTTCTAGGCCCGCTTCTCAGGCCTGATGCAGAACCCTTATGGGACCTGTGAGCTCTTACAGCAGGCACATAGAGAGCCCCATTTAACAGCTAGGAAACAGCTTGTGGATGGTTCAATAATAGGTTCAGGGCCTTAGCCAGTCAGTGGCATGGGCTGGATTTCAATCCTGATCTTTTTATACCAAATCTCTCAGTCCCTTTTTATTTTTTTAGGATTTTATTTATTTCTTTGTCAGACACAGCGAGAGAGGGAACACAAGCAGGTGGAGCAGGAGAGGGAGAAGGACCCTTCCCACTGAGCAAGGAACCCAGTGCGGGGCTCAATCCCAGGACCTTAGGATCACGACCTGAGCCGAAGGCAGATGCTTAACGACTGAGCCACCCAGGTGCCCCTCTAAGACCCTTTTTAAAGAAAATGATTGTTTCCAGTAGGTCGTTTAGTTAGTCAGGGTCCAGTCTGGAGACGGAAACCCCAAGCGTAATTTGAACAGGGACATTTTAATATGAAGAACTGTTAATTAGGTAAAAGGTGGTTAACCACTGAAAGTGTAAGAGATCTCCAGGGTGTGATGGAAGGAATATTATACCTGGCAGAGTCTCACGCTCCAAACCGTTCACTTTGAATCGTCTCTGTGTGTCTTTCTAGGGTTTTTTTTTTTTAATGCATATATAAGCCAATGTGAATATACTTATCCTCCCCCCTTTTCCTTTCTGTCTTTTTTCTTGCTTAGTTGATTTTGATTGCCCAGTTTCTGGTTATAAGGAATGATTGCTAACATGTGCCAGAAGTCCCCTGCATCTAACTTAATAACCGTCTAGGATATATATAAGCCATGAAGCAGGCAAGAACCTATTTCTCTGAAAGAGTCTAAGAACCCTTTTTCTTAGATCTCAAAAAGATCCCCTTGGAGCATTTTATTGAGTGTGATTGGATGTTGTATCCTTCCTCTTCATGGCCTTCCGTGTTCTGCTCCATTTCCTGTTTGTTCTGCTCCAGGGAGCACATCTGCATACTCAGCAGAGTCTGGAAGGCAAAAAGCAAAGTCAAAAATCTGCTTCCTGGTTTGGAGCCCAGTGGGGGGTGGCCCTCTTCTAACTAACTATCAGGAGGGCCGGCTCCAGGTCATCTGTGAACTCCGCAAGGTTTGTGTGTAGAGCTTTTCCCTTTCCAGGCTTTGCCCCTTTATAGTTCTTCTTTAGCAACTTTTTTTTTTCTCGTTACCGCAGCTGTTCTGTCAAGAAAAGGCTCCCTAAGGAACCAATGCTCTGTCTTAAATTAATAAAGTATGTCACGTGGAGGAAGAGGAAGTGAGGGCAATGAATCCACAGCTTTTTGAGGGTAATACGGACATCACAGCACTTTGGTAGAGTTGGTAATTTTATTTATGGGAAATATGAAAAACAAGGGAAAATAATGACTAGCTACCCTTTCCTGCATTTGGTTTAAGGAATCAAGGCATGGAAAAATAGACAGGGCTTGGCAGAGTATCCACAATTATCGTCATCACTGTTAATTCATTTTTTACGGGTGCTGGAGGAGGAGGTGTATCTCAGAAGTGGTGGAAGAAAGCAGTGTCTGATAGTATCATAAGAATTAAAAGGGAGGGGGGCTCCTGGGTGGCTCAGTCGTTAGGCATCTGCCTTTGGCTCGGGTAGTGGTCCTAGAGTCCTGGGATCGAGCCCCACATTGGGCATCCTGCTTGACGGGAGGCCGCCTTCTCCCTCTCTCACTCCCTCTGCTTGTGTTTCCTCTCTGGTTGTGTTTCTCTCTGTCAAATAAATAAATAAAATCTTAAAAAAAAAAGAATTAAAAGGGAGGGGTGCCTGGGTGGCTCCATTGATTAAGCATCTTCCTTCAGCTCAGGTCATGATCCTGGGGTCATGGGATCGAGCCCCGCATGAGGCTCCCTGCTCAGCAGAGAGCCTGCTTCTCCCTCTCCCTCTGCCTGCCACTCTACCTGCTTGTGCACACTATCTCTCTGTCAAATAAATAAATAAAATCTTTTTTTAAAAAAGATTTTATTTATTTAACAGAGAGAAACACAGCCAGAGAGGGAACACAAACAGGGGGAGTGACAGAGGGAGAAGCAGGCTTCCTGCCGAGCAGAGAGCCCAATGTGGGACTCGATGTGGGACTCGATCCCGGGTCTCCAGGATCATGACCTGAGCCGAAGGCAGTCGCTTAACCAACTGAGCCACCCAGGGGCCCCTAAATAAAATCTTTAAAAAAAAGAATTAGAAGGGAGATGATCAAAGTCTTCCTTATAGAGAGGAGGAAGACTCATTTCTCCCTTTCTTACTTTTTTTTTATCCCCCCAACAGCAGCATTAAATGTAAATGCTTAGACATTTAGGGCGTCTACAATATTTTGCAAATACGCTATAAGGAGGAATCCTGTGTCTGTCCTCTTGAATTGTTAGGGGCGTGGCTTCATGGTCAGCTCCTCAAAGTAGGCTTAGCTAGGTGGAAGGGTAAAAGCAGATGTTGTTTTGTCGGACGTTGCTGAGTTGCCTTCACTGGGCTTTGTTTCATTTCTGCCTTCCCACGGGCAGCGTGGGGGAGAGCATCTGTTTCTCCATAGCCTGGCCCAGTGATTTGTGCCCCTTCAGTAGGTGAGGAATGATATCTCAGTATCATTTTTCTCCCCAGCTTTGTATTTGGGCAAACGTTTTTTAGCGTTTTGTTCCATTCTTTTCTCTATATATAGATACATAGAGACACACACACACACACACACACACACACACACACATGCTTTTTTGCCGAACCATGTGAAAGTGGCCGACAGCATGATACTCCACACCTACAATATTCAGCACGCCTCTCCTAAGTAGGACGTTTGCCAGCATAACCACAGTATCGTGATCACACCCATGAAGTTTAATAATGATAGTATATATTAACAATCGGTAGTATATATTAGAACAATAGTATCTCATATCTAGTGCCTGGTGGAATTTCCCCAGTTGTCCCCAAAATATCCTCTGTCACTGTTTTGGGTTAATTTTGTTTTAAATGTAGCATCTAATCAGGGATCATACATTTTATTTCACTGTTACTTCTCTAATCTTGTGTAGCCAGCAGTCCTCCTTGGTTTTTGTTTCTGTGTTTCTTTTGTGACAACAAATGTTTTCGAAGAGTCCAGGCTGGCTGTTGCCTGGAATGGCCGACACCTTGAGTTGGTCAGAGTGTTTTCTGATGAGCAGGTTCAGGTTTTGGGCAGGAACGCGCCTCAACAATGGTGCCCCCCTCCCAGCGCGCACCGGGAGAACGGATCGGGAGAACGGATCGTTAAGTTTTTCAGGATCAGTGCTGCGTGTATGTGATCTCTCTGTGTGCTTTCAGCTTGCAGCCAGGTTGTGCATATTTGCCTGGGTTCAAGGGCCATTTTCATTTCTTTTTCTTTGAACTGCCTCTTCCTCTCGTTTGCCTACTTTTCTCTTGCATTGCTGGTCTTTTCTGCTTGTTTGATTTTAGACATTCTTTATATCCTAGGTAGATTTACTCTTTGCTTGTGATATGAACTCCCAAGTATATTTTTTTCTAGCTTGTCATCACTTTTTTGACTTTGGTAATTATATTCTTTAAAATTTTTGTTTCTTTTCAGGGATTCAGAAATACTCGTCTTCTCCTTTATGGCCTGTGGATTTGGGGTCATAGTTAGACAGGCCAGAGCTTTAATCTTATTTCTTGCTCTCTGTAGCATTGACTGTAATCACTCTGTGAGTCCCATCCCCCCCAGAGGCCTGGAGGCTTTGGGGGGAGCCAAGGTGAAGTTCAGAGGTTGGTGGTTGGCCCAGGTCTCCCAGGACAGGAGGATTATGCCTGCCTGACTGATAGAGGCTACCTCCCCAACCCCCAGGACCTGGGCTATCCCTTAGAACTTGGCTATCAGAACTTCCTCTACCCCAGTGAGCCTGATCTTCGGGACCTGCTTCTCTTCTTGGCTGAGCGTCTGCCCTCTGATGCCTCTGAGGATGCAGATCAGCCTGCAGGTATGGTCTGCCCAGGGCACTGTGCGGGGAAGGAGAGCATGGCGTTCCTGGGTGTTGTAGGGGCCCAAGAGAGGTGGAGGTTGTAACAAGGTTGACCGGGGAGTGGGGTGGGGGATGTATCTTTGGGAGAGCTGGGGGGAGGGGAGGATTGGGGCTGGGGAAAGGGAGGCAGGGCAGGGGGAAGGGAGGTGGGGGCAGGGAGAAGGGAGGCAGGGCAGGGGGAAGGGGGCTTGGGCTTGGGCTGCCCCAGGTGGGAAGTTGGTACTGGGAGAGGCCTCTCTGCCTCTCCTCCTCCCCTTCCCCTCCCCACTCCAGCCACACCAGCCTCATTGGTGCTTCTTTGACCCTCCAGGTGTGCTCCAGCCTCGGGGCCTTGGTATTTGCCAGATTATTCTTCCCCTAAATATCTTTCTGGTTCACCCTCTTACCTTTTAGAAGCTCTGTTCCCATGTCACCTCGGGGAGGCCTTCCTCAGACTGCCTTGTTTAAAATTGCACACCCCTCTCAGTAGTCTTTACCCTCCTCTCAGATTATCACTTGACAGTTTTCTGTCTTGTACTTTTTTTTTAAAGATTTTCTTTCTTTATTTGACAGAGACAAACACAGCCAGAGAGGGAACACAAGCAGGGGGAGTGAGAGAGGGAGAAGCAGGCTTCCCGCCGAGCAGGGAGCCCGATGTGGGGCTCGATCCCGGGACTCTGGGATCATGACCTGAGCCGAAGGCAGATGCTTAACGACTGAGCCACCCAGGAGTCCCCCGTCTTGTACTTTTGACCTGATTCATGTTCTCTTCTACCAGCATTCCGGCCCGTGAGGGCAGGGATACTTCTCAGGTTGTTCACTGAAGTATCCCAAGAGTCTAGAACAGTGACTGGTATAAAGTAGTTGCTCAGTAAGTGTTTGCTGAATGGATGAGGTTGAGAATGATAGATAGGTATGCGTCTCTGGGAGGGGGAGCCATGGCTGCTTTCCCAGGATCTGTATTTTTGGAGTTATGGCCTTGTTACCCGATGGATGCTCCTCCCCCACCCTCACCCCCAGGAGACTCAGCTATCCTTCTCCGGGCCATCGGGAGCCAAATCCGGGACCAGCTGGCCCTGCCCTGGGTCCCACCCCTCCTTCGCACTCCCAAGCTACAACACTTGCAGGTAGGACCCCCGACTCCCATCCATATTGCCCATTCCCACCTTGGCCCCATCGGGGCGCTCAGGTGTTTGGCCCCCCTCCCACCAGCGGCCCCCACCACAGTTCATCATGGAGGCTCCGATTCTGCTCTCCTCCCCAGGGCTCTGCCTCCCAGAAGCCTTTCCACACCACCAGGCTGGTCTTGCCCGAGTTGAGTTCCAGAGGAGGTGAGCGTGAGGCTGTGGGGAGGGGCTAGGGAGAAGGCTGGAGGTGGGCCTGACCCCGCAGCCAGGTGGGAGGGCTAGCTGACTCTGTTCCTGCTTCCAGAGCCCCGGGAGTTCCAGGCGAGTCCTCTGCTGCTACCAGCCCCCACCCAAGTGCCCCAGCCTGCCGGGAGGGTGGCCTCACTCCTTGAATGCCATGCCATCCAGCTCTGCCAGCACACGGGCCGGGACCACCCTGGGGACGAGGACTGGGTCCACCGGGCACCCCGCCACCCCACCCAGGTACTGCCCAAAGCTCGGCTCCCTGCTGCCAAGGTCCCTGCTCACAGTACTTCCCGCTGCTCCCATCTCTTGGCTCCTCCCCTGAGAGAACCCTGGGGTCAGAAAGACTATGGACCTCAGACCAGTCAAGACCCCCCCCCACCCAGAGCCTCAGTTTCCGATTCTGACACTTGGGGGGTGGTGATAGTGCCCTCGCCTCCAGCTAGCGCTTCACTGAACAACGAACAATGAGCAGGTTCTTAGCAACCAGAGTGGTCAAGGTTTGCCCACTTCCTCCCTGTTTCTATTACCTTCTTCCTGCCTCTGAGTCTCTTGTTCCTTCTCTGTCTCTGCCACTGTACCCAGTGCTTATTTTTTCTGTACCTAGGTCTCTGCACTCGCTCTTCTGGTCACTGTCTTTCTTGTTCTGTGGTGTTCCTGCTCCTCCTTCTTGCTCCTCTGTCTCCTCATTTCCAGACTGTCTCTCTCCCCTTCTCTTCTGTTTACCTATGGCACTCACTTTCTGCTTGCCCCTGCCTCCCCCACAACCATTTGTTCCATCTTGACTTTTGTCTTTTTGTTAATTTAATTTTATTTTTTTTCAGTGTTCCAAGATTCATTGTTTATGCCCCACACCCAGTGCTCCATGCAATACATGCCCTCAGTACCCACCACCAGACTTTTGTCTTTTTAAACTTACATTTTCAGACACAGAGTATTCTAATGAATCCTAGGTGCCTATAATCCACCTTCAGCTGTGAGCCTTTCACCAATCTTTCTTCGTCCATTCTCCCCCAGTTTTTTTTTCAGTATTATTTTATTCTTTAAATTTGTTATTAGTTTTTTAAGATTTTATTTATTTGACAGAGACACAGCAAGAGAGGGAACATAGTCAGGGGGAGTGAGAGAGGGAGGGAGAAGCAGGTCTCCCGCTGAGCAGGGAGCCCAATGCAGGGCTCTATCCCAGGACCCTGGGATCATGACCTCAGCCAAAGGCAGATGCTTAACGACTGAGCCACCCAGGTGCCCCTATTTTTATTTTTTTTAAAGATTTTATTTATTTGATAGAGATACAGTGAGGGAGGGAACACAAGCAGGGGGAGTGAGAGGAGAAGCAGGCTTTGCACCGAGCAGGGAGCCCGATGCGGGGCTCCATCCCAGGACCCTGGGATCATGACCTGAGCTGAAGACAGACCCTTAATGACTAAGCCACCCAGTCACCCCTTTCAGTATTATTTTAAAGCAAATACCAGTATGCATGCCATTTCAACTCTAAATACTGACGTTTACATTTCTTAACTCATAAGGGGATTCAGTTTTCAAGGTAACCCCTGGGTTCATACCTGATAACATTAACACTTTAATACCACCCATCACTGACTTTATAATCAGATTTCCCCAGTTGTCTTGAAACCACTTCTGTTCATTAACCCCCCTCCCCGTCTCTCTGATTTTCCTCTGCTTTCACTGCTTCTCTGCCTAGCACCCCTAACTCTCCATCTCTGCTGTGTCCCTACATAGCCTTGACGCGTTGCCCTCTGATTTGGAGGCTGCTGATTTGCTGCCTCTCTCCCTTCCCTCAGCCGCCTCCACCTCCAATGTGGGGAGTGAGTGGGTGGAGAGAAGCATGGCTGGGAGGGCGCGGGGTGGGGGGGAACCCTGTCCTTGGGGACCTCCCAGGCCAGTGGGTCCTGAGGGGGCCCCCCCTTGGTGGGAGAGGCGACCTGGGGGGTAAACCTTCATCAGGCGGCTCCCTGGAGGAGGCAGGGCCTCAGGTGCCCAGCCCGACCTCGACACCCTCCTGTCTGCCCCACCTTCTGCATCCAGGAGGATACACGGGCCCAGCGACAGAGGCTGCAGAAGCACCTGGCTGAGCATCTGTGCCAGACCTGGGGCCGACCAGGGGCTCCTCCACAAGCCCGAGACCTAGGAGAGCTGCTGCAGGCCTGGGGTGCGGGGGCCAGGACTGGTGTTTCCAAGGGCTCTCGCTTCACACACTCGGAGAAGTTCACCTTCCATCCAGTGAGTGGGTCTGAGACCCGGGCAGGCTGGCAGGGCCAAGACAGGCTTGCAGGGTCGCTCTCTGCACATAAGACATACTTTATCCACAAAGGTTCCCGTATTCCCACTGGGTGTGCCCTCTTGGCTCCTCAAGGGCTTTGGTGGAGAAAGGGGGGAGGGCTGGAAACCATGTCAGGGTGCAAGGGTGCTCTTTGTGCAAACCCCAGCTTCTCCAGGAAAGTTTCCTTGGACACATCTTCTCTCCTTGACTTGGAGGGGCCCTCATCCTTGTCGGGGGCATGCTTCTCGTGTCAGGGTCAGGGAGGTTTCTTTATGAGCAAACACTCCAGCCTCAGGTCTCAGAGAGTGCCTGGGTCCTCATAAACCCAGTCTGACAGCTGTCAGCAGTTGTGTGGACAGGAGTACGGTGCTGGAAGGGTGCCGGGAGGGGCTGCTGAGACTGGGCTGGGAGGGGCAGGGCCTTCTCCCACAGCTGGGATACCCCCGTCTCACTCCCCCAGGAGCCCGAGATCCAGGCATCCCAGGTGTGCGACGTGCTGGCCACCTCCCAGCGGCCTGAGCAGGTAAGTGGAGCAATGGCGGGGGTTCTGGGGCCCCGCCCCACCTAGTGGGCCTGATACCCCCGCCCCAACTGGCCTGTGCCTCTCAGGACATGAGGGCAGCTCAAGAGCAGGAACTGGAGTCTCTTCGGGAACAGCTGGAGGGAGTGAACCGCAACATTGAAGAGGTTGAAGCCAACATGAAGACCCTGGGAATCAACCTCGTGCAGGTGGGGGATGGGGGATGGGGCTGCTCCCCCCTCCCCGGCGTGACCTAAAGGGGCTTTGAAGGGGCCGAGAAGGTTGGGTGGAGGTCTGCTGATGTCAGAAGGGTTCAGAGGTGACCTAGGGCACCTGTGGGCTCTCGAGGGTTTAGGAGAATTAGTGGGGGTGAGAGGGGGATATAGGGTTAAAGGGGTCAGACCTGTGGGGTCGGACCTAGGGGCACCCATGGGTTTCGGTCAGAACATGCAGGTGTCTGTGAGGATCAGGAGGGATGTGAACATCTGTGGGTGTATGATGGGTCTGTCTGGGCAGAGGCTTGTGGGCCTTGTCAGGGCTTCCGGGGTGGGTGGGGTCATTGTGGAGGTAGAGGGATCAGAGGGGTCTGTGGCTGTCTTTCACTGCTTATAGGTTTCTGTCACCATCAGGAGGGGTCATGGGGCTGTTAGAGGGTAGAGGGGTATGTTGTTATCTGGGGGGGCTCAGGCTGGGCTTGGGCTTTCCAGGTTCAGTGGGGGCTAACGGGCTGTGGTGTGTGGCTGGGCTCCTCCACTGATGGGAGTGGGGGTCCTGGAGTGCCAGGTGGAGACAGAGCGTCGGCACAGTGAGCTCAGCCTGGCGGAGCGTGAGCAGGCCCTGCACTTGAAGAGCCAGGCGGCGGAGCTGCTGCCTGATGGGGCTGCCAACCTTGCCAAGCTGCAGGTGGGGCTGGCAGTGGGGCTGGGCGGGAGGGCTGGAGTTGGAGGGGCCCAGCCTGTATGACACGGAGCCCCTCCCACCACTCTCAGCTTGTAGTAGAGAGTAGCGCCCAGCGGGTCATCCACTTGGCGGGTCAGTGGGAAAAGCACCGGGTCCCTCTCCTGGCTGAGTACCGCCACCTCCGAAAGCTCCAGGATTGCAGAGAGGTAGGTTGTGAGGTCCCTGGGCTGTCAGTGGGGGCGGTTCGGTCACTCCCTAGGGGGTCATTCTCGTGCTGTGCTCACTGTCCCTCTGCCCATGGGGTTCTGGCAGCTGGAATCTTCTCGACGGCTGGCAGAGATCCAGGAGCTGCACCAGAGTGTTCGAGCGGCTGCTGAAGAGGCTCGCAGGAAGGAGGAGGTCTATAAGCAGCTGGTAAGGCCCATGCAGGGGCCCCAGGTGGCTCGGAGTACATGGGGGCTGGGTTCCAGGGGAGTGTCTGCTGTGCTCCTGTCTAGGTGTCAGAGCTGGAGACCCTGCCTAGAGATGTGTCCCGGCTGGCCTACACCCAACGCATCCTGGAGATTGTAGGCAACATCCGGAAGCAGAAGGAAGAGATCACTAAGGTTTATCACTGCAGCTGTGGAGGGTTGGGGCTGACAGACACACGTGTACAAGGGACAGAAGTGTGTAGCATAGACACATGGGGACCTCACACCTGTCAGGTGGCCGGCCAGCCTGGGCTGGACATGGGCTCATGGCTGCCGTGTTCTCTGCCAGATCTTGTCGGACACAAAGGAGCTTCAGAAGGAAATCAACTCCCTGTCTGGGAAGCTGGACCGGACGTTTGCCGTGACCGATGAGCTCGTGTTCAAGGTGTGGCCCTGGCTGGGCTGGGTCAGGAGGCAGTGTGGGTGCTGGGCTCCCACTTGTCTGTGTGCTCACAGGTTGGCTTGGGCCTCGGCCCGCTGTGAGCTGCGTAGGGACACTGTGGCCCAGGTCCGGCTGTGTGCCACGGAGGAGGAAGTCAGGGGAGTAGGAGAGGTGGCCTTGTCGGGTCATGGAGGTGGTGTATGTGGGGGGTGAGGGGGGAAGCCCACTGGTCCCTTCTGTCTGATCAGGATGCCAAGAAGGACGACGCTGTTCGGAAGGCATACAAGTATCTAGCTGCCTTGCATGAGGTGAGTGGAGAAGTGTGCTGGGGGCCGGCTGGGGTGGGGCATGATGGGGGTGCAAGCCTTCTGCTCCTGCTGTCCCTAGAACTGCAGCCAGCTCATCCAGACCATCGAGGATACAGGCACAATCATGCGGGAAGTTCGAGACCTTGAGGAGCAGGTGAGGCCCTGGGAGTAGGAGGGGAAACCAAGACAGGCCAGCGGACAGCACCTTGGTTTACGCCCAGAGAGGCTGTGAGAGCAGATACAGTCTATGGCTGGACTCCCGGCCTTGCCCCTTAGTAGCCACGTGTGTGACCTGGCACCGGCCAGCGGCCTCCTCTGAGCCCCAGGTTCCACCCCGAAGGGCCTTGCACCTGCCTCCCTGGGCCATTGGCAGAGGCTTCAGCCAGAGTATGTAGTGGCTCATGCTGCCACGTTAGCAAATGATGCTTTAGGCAAACAGCGCGCGCAAAGGCCCGGCGGTAGGGCACAGCATGCTGTTGTGGGAGGAGAGTGGGAGGAGCATGGGAGGGGCACCTCAAGCAGCCTTGATGGAGATGGGGTGGCAAGCAGGAGCTGGGACAGGGACCCCGCACACTGAAGGCATGTGATTCACGTTGCCTTAGATTGAGACGGAGATGGGGAAGAAGACCCTCAGCAATCTGGAGAAGATCCGTGAGGACTACAGAGCCCTCCGCCAGGAGAACGCTGGCCTCCTGGGGCGGGTCCGTGAGGCCTGAGGAGTCCCCAGCACCAGTCTGCTCCTGGCCTCGGGCGGGGAGTTGGGCTGTTGGGGGCGCTGGCCAAGCACATGCCCTAGCCATTCCCTCCATTGGCTGTGCTTCTCCTGCTACGGCCTTGGCCCCAGACCCCTGCCCTCCTGACCCCAACCCTGATCTGGGGTGATCGTCCAGAGTGTGGGAACTCGGCTGCCATTTATTGGAGAGGGCACTGGGGTTAGGACCTTGGATCCCAAATAAATGAGGGTCTCGGTCTGCAGTCTAAGCTGATGCCTGGATGGGGACAGAGCGTTCAGGGCCAGGGAGGTGGGGTGGGTGGCAGGTGAGACCTGGGATCTACTTGGCAATTCCGTGTGTGCAGCTGTGAAAGCCCACATGGGACTCTGGAGACCCACTGGGGCGCAAAGTGCGTGTGTACGCACGCGTGATGCCCAGGTGGGTACTTGAGGGCTGTGTGAGCGAGCTGATGTTTTAGGAGCTGTGTGGGAATGTACATGACTGGTGTGTGTTTGTGTGGCTCTTTGGGACCTGAGATCCTGAAGGTACCAAGGCTGCTTCTGTGCAGGGGGGTGGGGAAGGGCCTGGGCACACCTCGTGTGACACCGCAGGCACATGTGGGCCAGGCAGGGGGATGGCCATGGGTGTGGGTTGACAGGATGCTCAGATGCAATGGTCTGTGAGGCTGTAGAGGTTGAGGTTGTCCAAGGGTACTGAGGCATGTTCTTTGTACTGTGTCCCAGGAACAGGATTGCCTGTGTGTGTGTGTGTGTGTGTGTGTGTGTGTGTGTGTGTGTGTGTGTGTGTTTGTCTTTTCCAACTCTGAGGTCACCGTGAGAGTGACTGAGACAGGCTGTGTGTGTGGTTGGTGTGAAGGCTCAGTTTGGCTGAAGAGCCTGTTGCAGGAAGCTGGGCCAGGGGGCAGGGGCTGGGGCCCCTCTGAGCAGCCTTGGTGCAGAGCAGATGCTCTAGAAGTGTGGTTGGCTGAGGCCCAGGGTCCCTGGCAGTCAAGACCATGCATATCTTACTTCTTGGTCCCAGTGGGCACGTCCAGGGCCCATCACCCTTGCCCCCCCACCACTTCCACCCCCCGTTTTGTCCCCTGTCCTTCCTTCCTCCTTTCCTTGGTTTTGAGGTTAGGGGCCGGGTGTGGGGTTGGCACTCCTGCTGGGCCTCTGGCTCCTCTTCTTGCGGAACTCGAACTCATCCACTGTCCACACGGCCCCCTTCTCACTCTCCACCCGCACGAAGCACTTGTGCAGGCTTAGGTTGTGGCGGATGGCGTTCTGTGGGAGGAAGGCCCATCGGGCCAGAGGCAGAGGCAACAGCTAGGCAGTCAGCCTCTGAGGTCAGCAGGACCCACCCCTTCCCAGCCACTGCCACCTCCAGAGGAGCTCACCTTCCAGGTGGCAGGATGGTTTCTGAAGAAGGCAAACATACGTGTGAACCAGTGGTAGATCTCATTGAGTGTCCGCTGCTTCTCGGGAGCCTCCAGGATGGCCTGGAGGTTAGGGGGTCAGCGGGTCAGGGAGCCCCTCCCCTGAAGTTGGGCTGAGAGTGGCAGTGGCCCACCCTGGGTGTCTGACGTGGGTGGAACTGGGGTGGGTGGGGGAAGGGAGGGAGGGAGACGATGTGGGCGCATAGGTCAGAGACAGGGTTGGAAGTGGGGTGAGGTGGAGGGTCAGGGCTGAGGTCGCAGTAAGGTCTGGTTCAGGGTACAGCCGGGACTGGGTGAAAGGTCTGGGATGGAGTTGGAGCAGGCCTTCGCCACGGGAGCAAGGTGTCAGGGTTTGGGAAGGTCGAAGGCCAGGGGTCTAGTCAAATTAAGGATGTGGGAGGGGTGAAGGGCCGGGCGGAGTTAAAGGTCAGCAGGGAAGGGGCTGGTTAAGGGGCTGGCTGGGGATGGACTGGGGCGAGTCAAGGGCTGAGGGATGGGATGGCATTAGGGTCAGGAGTCAGAGGCAGACCTAGTGATGGAGTTATTTTCTGTGTCAGGCGTGTGCTTAGATTGAGGGTCAAGAATTAGATTGGTTGTGTGTGGTCGTTTAGGGTCAGGGCTTGTGTTAGGTGTGGTGTGAGGCTAAAGGTCAGGGAATTGGATCTGTTTGGATTTAGGAGTGGGGTTAAGGAGTTAAGGAAAGGGTCAGAGATTACGGCTGCAGTGAGGTTCTGGGCCAGGACGGGGCTAGGCAGGGGAACGTGTGGTGTTGTGTTGGGGTTAAGTATGGGCCTAGGATGAAACTTCTGGGCCAGCATTAGGGAATTTCAGATGAAGGCGTTGGGATGGGGTGAGGCTAAGGGTCAGATAGGTGTCACAAGGAAAGAGTTAGAGGCAGGATCCTGCCGGCATATTGAGGTATGTAGGGGCTGGGGAAGGAGTTAGAATGTACCTGTGGTGGGTTTACGGCAAGGGGCAAAGATCAGGTTCTTTTGGGGGCTGTTTTACAGGTCCAGGAGGGGGTTAAGTATGAGGTCAAGGTTGGCCTCAGGGAAGGGGTGGGACGAGGGCCAGAATTTGGCTGCACAGGCCTGGATAGTGGTTTCGGTTTGGGTTGGAGGGGGCAGGTCTGGGGTGAGACCGGCATGGGGGGAGAATCCTATCGGGGGCCTGGGTTTGTTCATGAAGGTGCCTGTCCTGGGGGTTGCTCAGAAGGAGGCCAGGAATGTGGGAGGCAGGTGCTCCCACCCCCCTCCCCATTTCTTTTCCTTCTCCTTGGCCCACGCCACCTGCTTACCCAGCGGATAAGGGTGGCATAGGTGAAGGGGGGCCGCATGTTGTGGAACTTGAAGTAGTCCATGTTGTGGAAGAATTCTGTAGAGGGTGGGGGAAGATCAGGCCCTGTCCTGGAGCTCCTCCCTCTCCCATCCCCCACGCTGCAGGGAGAGACTACCCAGCTGAGATCACTCACTGACAACACAGGTGTTCACCCTCACGGTTACAGTTACCGCAAGGGGCATCCATCGTGTCATTTACTGCTTGCACCACTCGCACCAAAATGGGCCTCATCATCGTCAAAGTTTAAAATAAGTGAAGTAACTTGCACGCCAAAGGGATGCAAGGTGGCAGAGGCAGGATGGCATTCGGGGGCCCTGATCCTGCTCAAGCCCACAGCCCAGGTCTTGCAGTCAGCCCCGGGATCCGCAAGCTTGGGAGAATCACCCTGCTTTTCCTTGGAGGGGAAAGGAGAGTCCCTGGGAAGGGCTTAGCTGGTTCCCTCCCTTCTGACAACCAAATGGAGTAGCCAAAGCCCAGAGTGAGTGAGACCCCGGTGTCAGGGGAGATGGGGATAGACAGGAGAAACCACAGTGGGGGCGTCAGGGGTGGGGACAGGGGGCTTGCAGGCCTTGGAAACACCGAAAGGCAGCTTTTGGAAGCAGCCGTGTTTTCCCAAAGGCTGGGTGGCAGTGCTGGGGAAGATCGGTACTGGCTGTCTCCCACCCCGTGCCCATGTCAGGGGATGAGGGGCTGGGGGTGGGGTGCGTGGGGGGTGGACCACGTAGGGCCATGGACCATTCTTACCTGGGAACGTGCTGTTTCCATGGCTGCCCCAGAGGTGCCTCCTCACAGCGAACAGGCCTTCGGGGGCCTCCTGGGGGCTGGGCCAGGCTGGGCCAGTGGTGACCGGAGTGCCACTGGCTACCACGCAGCAGGAGCCCTTGTCGGATGACGCCTGCGGGAGGAGGTAAAGACTGCTGATTCGGAGACTTCAACTTCCCACTTCAATTTTAAATAAGTATTGGGTTTTTTTTTTTTTCAAAGTGAGGGAACTCTCTTAATTCCAGCCTGATGAGGAATCCCACAAAGCAGCACTGAGCTATATTTATTAGACTGAGTGTGGACACACGTGTGTGTGTGTGTGTGTGTGTGTGTGTGTGTAGAGGCGCAATGCTGGGGCCATGAGCTGGGGCTGAATCGGGCTCTTATCCAACTTAGGGATGATTGTAATACCTATTGTGAGTGGTCTCACAAGGATCCGATAAATTAACCCCAGCAATGTGCTCCGGAAAGGTGCCTGGCTCTGGGGCCCAGCTTAACGGGTGTATGGGCTGTGTAATCACACGGGTCCCTGCCCTTGGTTTACTGCTCTGCGGGAGCTCCGTGGTTTTCATTTGCACCGGCCCCAGCACCCTGCATGTTATATGGCCCGCCCCACCTGTGACACAGGGTCTGTTGTCCAGTAAATGCTTGGCAATTTGCCCTTGCTTTGAAAACCCAAGACCATGATATTTTGGGATCTTGGGATCAGAGGATTTGTAACTGGAGGGGACAGGTTTCCAGGTCTGGGGATGTTTGGAGCTGGGGGGAGGGCAGAGTTCTAGGGCGTGGGTGCGAGGGCAAGTCCCCTTCACTCCCCTCCAGCCTCCTGTGCTGCCTGTGGGCCTGGGGTGGCTCACCGTGGATGGAGCTTTGGTCAGGGCCGTCTTCCCAGCCAGGTGGGCCTGCATGGCTCCCAGCTTCTCCTTCTCCAGCACCAGCTGTGAGAACAGGCACAGAGTGAGGCCTCGGCCTTTCTCTGCCACATCCCAGCTCAGGCTATGGTTCTCCCTGGGAGTGCCCCACCCCCTCCCTTCCTTTATGCCAGCCCCCATCCTGGGTAAGCTTGGCCTCCCGCACAGGGTAGACGACATAAGCCTCACCCATCATCCTCCAGCCACCCTTCTCCTCCATCACCTGCTGTTCCAGAGACTGCACCACTTCCCTCTGGAGGAGACACTGTGCCCTGCCCTTCTCATCTAGGAGGTGGTCCGCCTGGCAGTGCCTGGGTAGGGGGAAGAGTCCATATGGGTGACCACAGTGGGCCTGGCCTCCTAACAACACTCCAAGTGAGGGAACCAGACCCTTGGGAGGTCTCTCCTCAGAAACTCAGCCTTCTCCCCTCTTTCTGCCTCTCAGTTTCCCTCTCGCACCCACTGTTCCTTCAACACACGCTACTTGGCATCGCCTGGTGCCAGGCCCAAGCTCGCCACTGGAGCCTGGCCAGGGTGCTGGAAGGCTGGTGAGTGGAGAGGTAGGCCAGGGAAGGAGAGGCACTCCAGGTGCAGAGGATAGCCTGTGCAAAGTCAGGGTCATGAAGAGGACAGGGTGCAGAGTTGGCCACTGATAGTTGGGTATGGTTGGAGAAGGGGTCTGTGTGTGTGTGT